>JAOEHV020049196.1:0-17163 GCA_025447995.2 Isaurus tuberculatus
ACAAAGAGAGGATACTTTGGATAATGGCAAACCATCGTGAATGTTACTTGTTTTGAAAGTCAGCAATAAAATTGTATCTTTAAATTTAATGATTTTTTGCTGTTAGAAGGGTTGGTTGGTTGGTTGTTCGAGCGTTTGCGTTTCTGGTTTTTTGGATTTTGTTTAGTTACAAACGCGGTTGCATGTAAGCACCGTTTGATTCTTTGTATCTTGGGTTCTTAACCATCGTGAGTTATAAAGCCTTTGTCGTTCTTTGGTATTCGGTTCGACTGCAGGAAGTCGATGTTGACAGCTTGCTGACAGATCTATCGAAATCAGCCAATCATGTTTCCCGTCCCTCAGTGGACGGGACTAATCGAAAAGGCATAGTCTTTGGGCAGGCTGCTTTTCCCCTTTCCTCTCCCAAATCCCCTCGCGGCCTCGCCGCTCGTTTCATTTTTTCCTTCTCTTCAAAAACAGTTTAACAGCCGCTACGCAGGCTACGGTGTTGCAGAATAGCTTATTCACTTTTTCCCACGGCTATTGCTTTCAGCAACGACCGACTTAAAACAATGTCAGGAGACTTAAAGAGCCAAAAATGGTTGTTACCGATTTCACCTTGAGAGCAATCCGTGGAGTTGAAATAAGTAAAATATGCCTCTAAAGAAACAAATTTGCAAAAGCCTCAACACCGCATGTAACACTTTCTTCCGAATAGTTCGCAAAGGATCATGGCTGGTCGAGTCTCTTTAATGCTTCTTCTGAACGGCTCAACTCTCATAGGAGATAATAGACCCTTTGCAGTTAGAGGATACATGGTACAAAATACGCCAAACTGGAGGGAAAAAGAATGTGTCAGGATCAAAACAATGCATAGTTAACTAGAAAAGTGTGATTTTTTTTTCCATTTCCCAGTGGAGACTTGTCACATGCTTTGCCCTCAGTTTGGCGTATTTTTTACCATGTGACCTCTAGCTGCAAAGGGTCTATTCCACAGAGGATATGTAGGATAGTTTTAAAAAACTTTTTATTACTAAGGATTTTTATTAATTTATTTTTATCTAAACACAGGTTTTGTTCCTTATCCGGGTCTCAGTGGAATTGATATTCTGAAAAAGTTAAAGGAAGGCTACAGACTGGAACAACCGAATGGTTGCTCGGATGCAATGTGAGTTACGTTGCTGTAAGGATTATAACATTAATGATGATGATGATAACGACAATGATAATAATAATAATGATAATAATAATGATAATAATAATAATAAAAATAATAACGACAGTAATAGTCAGATCTATTCTAATTTGCAAACATTTTACTGTATTTTTAAGGGAAAATGCTTAAAGGCACTTGAAGTAGCTTGCAGTGAAAACTGTAACCCTTACAACATCTGCTGACAGAGGGATAACATATGATGATGATGATAACAACAACAATAACAATAATAATAACAACGAGAATATCAACAATAACAACCAGAATATCAATAACAGTGACAACGAGAATATCAACAACAAAAACAATAACGACATTAACAACGAGAATATCAATAACAATGACAACGAGAATATCAACAATAATAACAATATAACAAAGGAAATATCAACAACTATAACAATAACGACATTAACAACAAAAATGAGAGCGACAATGACCAATAATAATAATGATGACAACGAAAGCAACCTATTTTTATTCGTTTTTTCTTACCTCTTTTTCTTTTCTTCTTCTCATTAATACTCTCATTAGGGAGGAAAATGGAAGCCCTATAAGTTTCACTTTTCCGCATTTTTCTACCAATTGTCGAGGCTCTCATAAACGACTGACATTTTACCACTTATTACGTTTCAGATATCAGGTGATGCTAGACTGCTGGGAAGCAGAACCAAACAAACGGCCAGAATTTAAGGATTTAGTTGAAAAAACAGAAAAAATGCTCGCAGACTCACAGGTTAGACAATTGTTTGACTAAATCAGTAGAAAAGAAATCAGAGAAATAAATGAAATTAATTATTATTGTTACAACCCAGATAATGTTGTTAACAATGATGATGCTAATGTAATTGAGTTTTTTTTTTTTATTTCACCGGGAGATTTATTTTGCTGGGAGAAGAGATGTGCAATTCCTTTATTTCTTAAAGCTAATATACCTTCTTTAAATATTATGTACTTTGAAGCAATTTCAAACTTAATGCATGACATTGAAAACAAAAAAGCCCCACCCAATATATGTAAATTATTTGCTTCCATAAGTGACATTCACTCATATAATACAATAATGTCATCTTCCAATAAATTATATATACACAGTATTCTAGAACCAACATCCAAAAGAATTTTTTTTCACGAGTGGGTGTAAGATTATGGAATAAAATTCCTCTATGGTAAGCAAAGTCTTCTAAAATGGTTTTCAAAAAAGAAATTAGAAAGTTACTTCTCTCATTACTTGACAGTGAAGGATATTATGTTGAAATCTCTGAAATGATCGAAAAATTTCCTGAAACAAAAAATAAATAAATTTATGGTATTTATAATTAAATCTTTAGTTTGATACTTACCATCACAATTCTGTATGTGTATGTGATTATATATGACTGTGTATATGTATGTATATATATTTTTTTCTTTAAATTTTTGGAATTACATTGTCAACTAGCTGATACTATTATACTTATTAATTTATTATATATTTATTAGAACTTTTTAAAGTAATTTACCATTCAACCTGCCTAGATTAGCGTAGCTATTTGCAGGTTGATGGATTTTTGTATTTATATCAGAACAATAAGTAATAAACTTGAAACTTGAAAAAGATTCACTCTCGTGTCTCTTCTTTAACCTTGGCTGTGGTTTCCATCGGTAGAGGAACTGCTTTCCCAAATAAAATTTCAATGTTACTTACAGCTTTGACAAGAGCGTGGATAGCTCGTGCTTCTAGCGAGCTAATTATAGAAAAGAGAACAGAAAGTTTGATTGCGTTTTAAGTTATAGAGAACTAAAAACAAAGAAGTGCGTGTTAAGAACAAATGAGATACGTAATAATGAAAAAAAAGAGTAAAACAATGAACGCTGGTTGACTACATAAAACTAAACCATTGCACAAGATGTAGTCAAAGAAACCAATCTAAAACCACTTTTTTCCCCTTCTTCTTACTTCTAAATTCAAGCATGAGTTGTTTGAAATGCGCATTTTTACCGAAGAGGTATTGCAGTGGGTTCAAGGTAGATGACGCCTAATCAAAAGAAAAAATCGTAAACCAATCAGAAACAGTTTCAGCACAGACATATCAGTCAAACTTTTTGTATGCGCGTCGTAGCCAATCACATCATCGGAAAGTAAATAACAAATTCAACTTAATGTAATCACATGTAACTGCAAAGACATTACATACAAACTATCAAGGTATCCTAAGGATTTCTTTGATTAACTGTTTTCTCTGATCATCAATTGCTGTACCGCAGGGTCAATCGCATCTCTGTTCATTTTGATAGGGTTACCTGGAAGTGATACCAACAACGGTGGAATGAATATTGTATTTTAGGCAAATCTGGTTATACATTTTGCCTCGTCAAGCCTCGCGCGTGGTCAATGATAAAGAAGCTATAATTTATTATGGTGATATAAGAGCTCGTACAGCACTGTGGATGGAGCGACCGGTCTTTGGAGGGCTCATGGGTTCAAGTCAAATTGTAGGCTTAGGTTTTTTTAGCGTTATTTTCTTAAAAATAGTAAGTATAGTAAAAAAATAACAGTGGAGGCACATTAGTGAAGAGGGACGTTACATGATACGACACGATAATGTCGTTGTCGTTCAATGAAGTATTGCGAATTTCTTCTGCGAATTTGTATGAATTTATCGGTGATTGTATATTCGTTGATGTATAACAATTTCAGCTTTTCTTCGAGCCACTTTGCTAGGTCGTAATTATAGGTCTTGGTAGCTGACAAAATGGGTCTCATTGATAACGTGGGTTTCTGTGTTTTCGGTAAACCATATAGATGACCAAGCCTAGAGCCAGTTGGACAAAGTGCTTCAGCTACAGGTTTAGGTAGAATCTTTCGAATGACATTACCAACGAGTTTCTCTTTCTCCAAGAGAGGAATGGTAATGCTTGGGAGGTCTTCCCCCTTGTCTTGAGTCTTTCCATGTCACGTTTTCTGAACTTAGCTTTATAGTTAATTGAAGCTTCAGCTAGCAATTTAAAGTACTCCGATTTATCCATCACTACTACACCAGTCCCCTTGTCAGGCTTTGTTACAATTATATCATCGCGCTATTTCAGACGTTTGATTGTTTTCTGTAGAGTCTTGGGCGGTCTTGGGCGTTTACTGTTGGTGTAGATTAATGCAATAGATCGTAGAGTAGTAGCAGCCAGTGCCTTTTGATAATCAGATAGTTTAGATTGCAGCATCGAGTAAGCTTTTTCAAAGCTAAACTTGATCTCAAGAGGTCGAACGTCTCGCGGAAGCGCAAAAATTAAACCACGACACAGTACAAGCTTCTCAAAGAACGATAATTTGTATGAAGAGATGTCTTGTCACGTCAATTTTGTTGCTGCGCGCGATAAAATAGTTTGTTGCACTTGCAGAATTATTTCTTAAAAACAAAGCAATTAAAAGCCACTATTCGATTTGGTGGTTAAGTAAAAAAGTATTTAAAGGATCTTCATTGCTGCTTGAAGACTTTTATTCGTTTTTCTTTGTTTAAAAGCAATTGTCGCTAAAGCCAATGTTTCAAATAACTTGAATATACAGTTTAAAGCAAATATGCTGTGATTGTAATTTGTATGGTATTGAAAAAAAAGTTCAAACTTTTAAGATTTGATGTATTAATCCATGAATTTTGAGCAATTTTAGAAGAATAAATATTGTAATTTCAAATTAATTGACAAAGAGAGTATACTTTGGAGTACGGCAAACGAAAATGTATGTTACTTATTTTGAATTTCAGCAATAAAATTTAAAAATCATTAAATTTAATGTTTTTGTACTGTTAGAAGGGTCGGTTTTATAATTAAATCTGAGTTTAGAAGGTGGTTTCAATAGTTTTTATCTGCATTTTGCAATCTGATCTAATGCCGCTAACTCTAAAGCGATACGAAAACGCAAGGCAAACCAGTGTATGCTGTGTAAGCGTTTTGTTAAACCTGAGGAAGGCTGGCTTAGCCAGCTGAAATATAGTACTTTCGTCAAATTTTAATACGCTGTGTTGACTTATCATTGATATATATCTTTAGTCAACAAGATTTTAATCCGACGTAAGCAGGTTACATTATTGTGTTGTTTGTAATTATTTATTTTCATCCTAAAACTAAAAGCATCGCGTTTTTATTGTTCCTCCATTTTAATTAGAATCAATAAAACTACACTACAAAACATTGAAAAATAAAATGTTTGCAGGAATGTTTTACTATTAATTTTTAGAAGAATAAAAAAAGAAAGAAAGGAAGCATACCGTACTTGATCGAAAAAACGCAGCGGCGCTTGTAAAATTTTTCGCGTTCCAATTGCGGCGCTGATTCGGGAGCGGCACTTGTTCGAGGGCAGCGCTTATTTAAAAGACAGTACTTATTTGCCTATATCAGGTTTGTAACAACTAACAACGAAACAAGATGGCGGAATAACAACTGATTTATTCTAAACACAGGGAGCCCAACGTGCATGGGCATCCTATTACATCTCCCTCCTTTTTTGAAAAAATAAGTTGGTTTTTGTAATGGGAACGATTAGAAATGGCTTAGGTGATTAAGTAAGCTGTTTTTTTAACAAACTCAACAGTTCTAATAAGTCTTCCAATCTCTCAACAATGAGTGCCTATGGGGAACTGAAGTCATAAACTAAATGTTCAGTCTATCAGGGGGCCTAACTATCCGCCCTGACTTTGTTCTCATTTCACTTTGAATTACTGTGGGTGTATCTGCTTCTCCTCCGGCACTAGCTATACACGCTTGTGGTATCTCTCTTTGGGCTTGCTTCGCGTCGTACCTCGCTTTCTGAAACTTTCTTTTGTTCTGGTAGTTCCTCTGTGGTTGTTTCATTGGGAATTTGCATCAGGTGTCTTCTATTTCTTCTCACAGTTCTTTTGTTTGTCTGAACGATATACGATCTAGGTGACTCAGCCTTACCGAGCAGTACTGCTGATTCACTCCAGTCACTATCTTTCTCAGTCTTATCTCTGACGGATTGTCCTTCTTCCAGAAGTGGCAGGGGCTTAGAACCATGTCTTCAGTTGTAATAGAATGCATTTCTTTGTTGCGCCTCTGCGTGCTCTCTGCTGATCTTTACTTTATCATATCCTTTATGCTTTTGTGTTTTAGCGAGCATGGTTAGTGCTGTTCTTATTTTTCTGTTAAGCATGATTTCTGCCGGGCTACTTTTTGGTGACGACTGGGGTGTTGAACTTGATCTGTATTCCATTAGAGCAAGGAAAGGGTCTTTTTGTCTCAAGATTTCTTTGCCTCTCTTTACAGCGCTCCAGCAAGACCATTGGCTTGCGGATAATGCGGGATCGATGTCACATGTTGAACTCCATAACTTTTTGCGAAGTTAGCAAAGTGTTCAGAAGAAAATTGAGACCATTGTCACTCATTAACTTTTCAGGGACCTCCCATCTTGCAAACATGCTCTTGAGCTTGGCAACTACAGTGTTGGATGTTGTGGCATCAACGTATACTAGCTCAAGGTATCTGTGCTTTCCTTTGAAGCATAAGAGGTCAGCTCCAATGCTGACCCAAGGACCAGTAGGTATGGCTGAAGGCATTAATGGCTCTCGTCTTTGTGATGGTGCATTTTCCTGGCAATAAGCACATCTGGCCACTCTGTCTTTTATGGCTGTGTTTATGCCGAACCACCATACAGAGTTATTGGCTCTTTCTCTACATTTTGAAACGCGTTGGATTTCATTCTGCATTGCTTTTGGTATGACAATTCTCGAGTTATATAGCACCAGTCTATCAGTTACTGACAAGTTAGATCGAAGTGAAAAGAGGTCATCCAACTGGGTCGGCAGCTCTCTACTATGTCGGCCAACCATTAATGGTGAGGTTGATTGCGTCACAGAGCTCAGTGGTTTTTCTAATTGCTTCTAGACGGTCGTGTGAGGCTGGCAATGAACTTAAAACTTTGTTGACATTGTTGTGTTACGGCTACATAAGACTTTGATAGGCTTGTAGATGTGTGTCTCGAAAAGGTGTCAGCAATTACAGTTGTTTTCTGGGGACATGTTATGCTTTCGGATTGTAGCGTATCAGTCTCATCAACAGTTCTGGCACCTGAGTGGTACCGTACTAAAGTCCGGTCCGTTGATTAGTGGTACAAGTGGCAAATGGTCTGTGAGCAACCTGAACTCTTGAACACCTCTGAGGTATCTGTCAAACTTTTTACATGCCCATACTGCAGCGAGGCATTCTTTCTCTATTTGGGCGTATTTTACTGCAGCTGGTTATGCTGGTTTACTGAAGCAAAAGCAATGGGCTTAAGCAATTTACCCTCTTCTAGTTACAACATGGCGCCAAGTCCATAACTACTTGCATCTGCAGAAACGACATTTGGCTTTCTTACATCAAAGAATGTCAGTGACTTTGTGTCAACAAGTGCTTGTTAAACCGATTCTAGTGCTGATTTCTGTGATAGGCCCCATGACCAATGAGTTTTTTTGTTAAGGATATCATTCAATGGCTTCATCTTTGTGGCTAGGTCTGGTACGAACAAGCCGATGTAGTTTATCATGCCACGGATCCTCTGAAGCTCTGTGACATTGGTGGGGTCTGGCATTTCAACAATTGCCCTGACTTTCTCTGGATCTGGTTTGAGGCCTTCTTTGCTGAATCGGTGACCCAGGAAGGTTACCTGCTTCATTTTTCAGGTTCAGAACTTTCTTAAGCTTCTCTTCGTGTTCCTCATCGTGCGACCAGCAACTAAAATGTCATCTTGCGATGCTTCAACACCTTCAACTTCCTCTAAAAGCTCTGATATTTTGCGCTGAAATATCGCACCAGCTAAGGAGATGCCGAATGGCAATCTTCTGAATTAATATCTCCCGAAAGGTGTTATAAACGTTGTAAATCTGTGCTGTCGGGGTGTAACTTCAGGTGATAGTAGCCAGATGTGAGGTCTAAATGTGTGAAGACCTGGGCTCCATTTAATTTAGTGATCATGTCCTCTAATGTTGGCAGGACATGTCGCTCACCTTTTACTTCTCTGTTCTGTTGCCTCAGATCAACACAAATTCTGATGGCACCAATAATATTCGCTTTCGGAACGATTACAATGATAGAACAACAGTCGGTTGGTTATGTAACTCTTTCAATAATACCCACTTCTTCCATGCGTTTGAGCTCAGCCTTGACCTTTGGGCTTTAAAGGAATGGGTATTTTGCGGGCTGTGTTACAGTGGAAGGGAACAATTGAACCTTTAAATTGCATCTTGACTGGGTCGCCTTTCATCAAGCCGGCAGTTGCGTAACCACTGACTTCGTGGACGTTTAGTGTGATCAGGTTTAGCTCCTCAGCTATGACTCTGCTGAGGAGGTTACTCTCTGTGTCAGTAACGTAAATGGTAAACTTGTATGCCTTTCCATGATAGTTGGTGTGTGCTGTAAAACGTAAAACGTTTCTCTGCTTTTCAATGTTCCATCAATACCTTTCAGTACATGGTTAGTTGGCTTCAAAGTCGGAGGTTGAGGCATATTTTGGTATGACTTGAGTGACATGGACACGTCGGCTTGAACTGCATTTGGTGATTATTAACAGGAAGCTTCACATGCCAACTCTTGTGGCTGTCACTTATGCTTGTAATTGTTCAACTAAAAATTCTTCTTCTGAGCTGTCTGTATCTCGGTTGTTTTGGTGGGCTGCGCTGACTTCTGTCACCTTTCTCAGTCTTCAACAGCGGGCATAATGACCCATTTTTGTCGCATCTGTTGCACTTAGAATTTTTTTCTCTACACTGTTTAGGTGCATGGTTTACACCACATCTGTGACACTTAATATTTTTACTTCTGCTGTGCTGGACATTTTTAGGATGGTGGCTGTCCCGGTTATGACCTGTTTCATAACGATTGTTTTGCTTTCTTACTGGCCTTTTTTCTCTCTGCACTTCCTCGAGGGATTTAGGTTCTTTCTGACATGAAATCTGGATCTTTACTGCCTCTACCTGTCAAATTATTTTTACTGTTTCACTGAGGCCTAGCTTTTCTTTCAATTGTAGGCGTTTGGATAATTCTATATCAAGGATCCCTACTACTAATCTATCACGAATGTAATCATCTTTAGTAGTGCCAAATTCACAGTGTTCGGCCATCTCATACAGGCTACGAATAAATGGTTCAGCAGACTCACCGTTTTTCTGGGCTCTTTGGTGAAACATTGCTCGCTCATGAATCACATATCTTTTCGGGGTAGTGTTCTTCCACATTGTTAATGACAAGTTCGTAATTTTTCTCTTATTCCTCAGTCAGTCCGAGTTCTGAAAATGTATGCTCACTTTCAGGTCCAAGCGTATAAAGGAGCGTGTTACCCTGAATATATCCAGCTTCTTTGAATAGTTTTGAGGCAATTCGGTTTCGTTCAGAGCGTTTTTTCTACTCGGGCCAGAGGTTTTTAACCTTTGTAAAGTCGAATGACCTCGGCGGTTTTAATTGACCCATTATTTTCCATCCAATTTCTTCCTCTACTAACTTTATAATTTTGAGCAATATCTGACTCCTTCCTCACAGATGGCTAAGATTATTATAGATTACGCCGCCACCTTGTAACAACTAACAGCGAAATAAGATGGCGAGACAACTTTTATTCTAAACACAGGGAGCCCAACGTGCATATGTTCTCTCATTGTGGATTCCGGCGCTTATAAATTTTTGGCTCAAAACGCAAAGGCGGCGCTTATTCGAACAAATACGGTATGTTGCAACCAAAATTTCTGTCGCCATTTCCTCTTCCTCTCCCCTCCCTCTAAACGAAGTTTGTGTAACGAAATATGGCTGGAAAGTCACGCAGCTGACAGTCTTTATGGGATTGCATATTTAATATGACGTGTTCATCAATTGCAAAATTTCAGCTGAGGCTATGACACTAATCGTTCCTCGATAGAAAAGAAAAAACCGGTACAAAGTATCACAAGATAAGGTATGTGAACTGATAAAATGGTTTAACTCTCAGTTTTAACGGAGCTAATACGCGTTAAGTGTGAACTTCAACGGCTTGTTGATGGGGAAGCGAATATCTTGCAGAATGACAAGGTTGTATTGCCTCTGTGGCCTTTTTTATTTTTGAATTTGATACTACTTTTTTGTTAAAATTTTCATTTATGTGAACAGACACGTTTCGATACGTTTGAAATGGCTGTTACCCTGCAAGCAGAGTCTCCTTCGATCTTCCTGGAAAAATCGGGAAGAGGAAGGAAACTCTGCTCGTGGCCCGCACAATTCCTTTTGAGCATGCTCCAAATTCAAATTTAACCAAACCTCGGGCGGCCTCGCTTTCAAAATGAGTTAAGGTGGAAGCATGGGTACGAATGGCATGCGCTGTAATGAAACTTGAGAAATTTCTATTTTGATGACGTCACGAGAAACAAGAAATTTTAAGTGACCTTAAAAAGCATATTGGACGCGTTCCAGACGGTGAATATTTTTGAAAGTTGGCACATGGATAAGATTTTTCTTTTTCTTGCTGTTAGGAAAACATTATCAAATTTTATACATACATTAATGTATACGAGTTAAACAGAAAAATTGCGAATTCCTTCCAAAATTATATACAGATTATCTTGTAGCTTTGTAAGTTGAAACTCCTTGGATGTTTACTCTGTTTCTCCCAAAACAATGAAATTCACCGTGTAAAAACAACTAGAAACACCGTCTAAAATTCAGGTAGGTTAAAAAAACAAGCCAAGCATTTTTATCAGTAGTTTCCATAGCAACAACATTTAGGTTCTGAAAGAGTCTTCCGTAGGTAGTCTAAGGCTGTAGGTTTTTATTATTGCCCTTCTACCTAGTGCTATGTGATAAACATTTGTCAAGGGAGAAATTATTTATGCATATGTAATATCCAAAGCTTTGTAAAAAAAAATATATAGAGCCACTTTAATCATCAAATTTTTAAATTTGACACAACTATGTTCGCGAGTTGTTCCCAAATCAAAAGACGGGCATTACAAAATAGCTTGACTCATTAAACTATCATGATGTTTAAAGACTTTAAAAAAGCAAAAAAATCTCCCAAGAAAAGAACTTCAACACACTAGGCGCCCAGATCAAATGTCATAGGAAAAAGGTCGCTCAAATTAAAAACTATAGAAATGAAAGGAGCGTAAAAAAGTAGTCGTGGGCGCTTTGAGGCCCATAAGGTTATTCAAGGTAATTCCCAAGGTCGAGGTCAAAAAAATAGAAAAGGATAAAAATGGATTTTTTTGTATGTGTAGGGAGGGGTGGTCGGTGGTTAGGAGGTCACGACACGAAAAAACGTTTTTAGGGAGGGGTGGGTGAGGAAAATTGGTCTGGGAATCAAAATATTATTTTCTATTCTCTTTAGGTGTGTGCATGTGTGTCGCCCCCAACAACGGGAGAGGGTCAACTCTGGTGGAAAAGAAAACTGTTCTTGTTTTAGGCTTTTTAAATAGCCGTTTTTCCAGCTGAAGTGGAAAGAACTGAAGGAAGAACGAGAGGAGTGTCGTGTTTTAAAGAAAAAGAGGAAGTCCTCAGGAAGGGTGGTGCATGATTGGTCGAGAGAAAAAGAAGAACGCTGATTAGATGGGTTCAACTTGTTTTTAATGTACAAATCTAAAAAGAACGTATTTACATTTTTTCTAAAAAGAGCCTAACGAAGACTGTCTCAATGTATTCACAAAGTTCATGTCCCTGGTCAACCCGAGTTTTCCTCGTATCCATTGCACAAAATGATAACATTCGACTTTAGGACAGTGATGTTGCCAAGGGTTCTCGTGATAGCCACAGGAGGCGATGGTTCTCAGACGGGAAATTTGATCAAATTTAGGAAAGCCATAGTCTTCCAAACTAAAGGCAGTAATACGTAGTTCGAGTAAGAAATCGCGTTCTGAATGCCCTCCTTTATAACTGACGGTCGCAAAGAATTTAAATAATTTGGAAGCTCGTTTTAAACCACGCGTCACGTACAGTGAAATAGAATTCAAAATTTGTCACGTCAGTTGTCGATCTTAGACGATTAGTAAACATTTCCGGCCTCATCAGTTACAATCTAAGGATAGCAAGGTGATAATGGAGACTGGAATGGAGCTGTCAATTGAACAATTGAAAACCATGCGAAGCCACGCTAAAGCGAAAGTAACGAAAAAGGTAAATAAATTGAACGAGTTTCGATCATCAAATGAAAGAGTGGAAGTAGTTTAAACTGTGGGCATAGAATGGAATAAAATTCTAAAGGAATTTGACAAAGGGCATGCAGCGTATCACAATCAACTTAAAAGGAAAGAATAGATAAAAGAAAGCGAAATTTATATTCAATCAGTTCATGAGTTAGTAGACGAAGTTAAGGAGAAAATTGCTTATTACTTAGCTAAGTCAGGAAGCCCACCCACATTGCCTACGAACAATGAACTGTCAAAAATCAAACCGGATGATTTAGTAAGTGGGATCGGATCAAATAATAAGTCAAAGGTGGGGTTTGGCACTAGTTCGGCCAGCGTAAAATCAAAATTGGCAGCAAAAAAGGCAAAATTGCTAGTACAGGCCGAAACTTTAAAGGCCATGCAAGAACTTGAGCTGCAGGAATTACAACTTCAGCACAAAAAACCGCGCTAAAAATACAAGCTGAAATTGCAGCCGCTGAAGCTGAACAAAACGTTTATGATGAAAAAGAGACTAACTACAGGAAAGCAGGTGAGTCCAGCGCCAAATGCATCAGTCTGCCGCAACTGAATTACGTTCAGTCAGACAGGGTCAGGCTACCAGATAGTTAAACCCTCAACCCTGGTCTACCTGAATGGCAACCCAACCAGCCAATCCCTATGCCATCTGCTACACTGAACGAGTCCTTTTAGAGGTTAATGGATTCACCGTAGAACCAGAGCAACGCCCTATACCAGTTGGTGCAATAACAGCAACTGAGTGTGATGGCGCTAACACTTCCACAACCCACTGTGCCCGTGTTCAGCGGCGACCCAATCAGCTACTGCGACTTCATCAGAGCGTTTGAGAAGCTGATCGGACAGAAGACAGCCAGCCAAAGCGCTCGCCTGTACTATCTTTGCCATTTCACGACAGGTGAGTGCATCAGTGATCAAGAATAGCAATTGCCACGCCAAAACAAGTTGCGCAGAAAATGCAGCGGTGACCTTACTGGCCATTATTTCAGTAGAAGTAAAGGCAGTAGGTGCGGAAATGGTTATAAAGATGTACGCTTTGTTGGACAACGGCTCAAACGCAACCTTCTGTACTGAAAAGCTGTTAAAAGAACTCAATCAGGAAGGGACAAAAACCCAGCTTTCACTCACCACTCTCCAGGGTGAGAACCAAACTAGCGACTGCAGGTAGGTAAGCCTCCAGGTATCGGGTCTCGGTCTTGAGAAATCCATCCGTCTTTCTGGTGCGTACTCGAGGCCAACCCCTACCCAATGATTGCCAATTTGACGAACATCTAGCCATGTCCCCGGAAGACCAATGTGCGATAGAGAATGAAAGAAACCGTGTGCATGGAAAACGGTCACTACCAAATGCAATAATTTTCAGAAATTATCCGCCAGACCCGTTTAACAACAAACAGCAAGCCTTTCATAGACTAAGCCTCTTGAGGAAAAGGTTGCAAAAGGATCCGATTCTTCATCACAATTACACCAACTTCATGAATGACCTGTTAGGGAATGACCGCGCCAGAAAAGCCAAAAGCCAGGAGATAGGCTCCCTAGGAACTCACTGGTATCTACCTCATCACCCTGTATGTCGTTTTTGACTGCAGCGCTATGTACAAAAAAACAAGTCTAAATTAGCAGCTTTACAGGGGCAGAATCTGACCAACACGTTAGTGGGGGAACTGATAAGATTCAGAGAAGAACGAATTGCATTTCAAGCCGACATCAAGGGAATGTTTCTACAAGTTCGAGCCCGACCTAGTAATTGTGATGCCTTACGCGTCATGTGGTGGCCAAATGGCGACCTCAACTCAGACCCGCAAAAGTACAAAACGATGGTCCATCTGTTTGGCGGTACTTCGTCCCCAACTTGCGTAAACTTCGCCCTCCACCGAACTGCGGAAGGCAACAAAGTAGATCTGAGGACAAGACAATTCGACTCCCTCATCAACTTCGCGAACTGATGTCGAGAGAAGGACTTAACTTAACCAATGGCTGTTAGTTATCGAATCTTTACCCGTGGAGTGTCGTGCAAGTCAAGTGAAGTCATTAGACTTCGTTAAACTGCCGGTAGATAAAATGCTTGGTGTTCAGTGGCATGTGCAGTTGGATCAATTTGGTTTTAAAATCACCATTAAAGATTACCCGGCGATACGACGAGGTCTACTGTCTGTAGTAAGTTCAGTTTATAACCCCCTGGGGTTTGTAGCCCCCTTCTTCCCCAAGGCTAAACTGATTTTACAAGTCATATGTCGAAAGAAATTCGGTTGGGACGAACCAATTCCAGATAAACTCCTTATGCAGTGGCAGAGTTGGTTGGCTGAGCTGCCCAAGTTGGAAAGTTTGGACACTGACCAATGTTTCAAGCCGTCTATAGCAGTATAGTTTTTCCCAATAAAGAGCTAGTTGATCTCCGTGGAGGTAGTTTGGAACTTTATCTTTTACGTTTTTTACGGATATCTCAATCGGAGCTGACGCCGTCATACAGCTTCTACAAATCTTCTCAATAAGTTTGCTAAAATCATGAAAAAATCTTTTACTAATATTGGTGTGTCTGTCTGGAATTCTATTCCACTTTCTGTTAAAACTCTTAATATATCTAATTTTTGTAAAAAAATCACATTTTACGTGATACTAGCTCTATTTATTTCAAATTATATCTTTGCGTGAATGTGAACGACATTATATTTCGTGAAACGTGAAAAACCAAATAATTTCTCGTCATTCGTGAATCACAAGTGGTATAGGGTACCCTCATCTAGCCTTAGCATTGCCGATGGCATCATGGATTTCCTCCCATCCTTATTTAATTGGACTTTCACTTCATTAAAAGGCTTGTTTTACAGCCGCATAACTTACTTTGCCGTTGTCAAACATCGAGTTGTGTTGATTGATATTGTTGTTTTGTCTTGGATTAATACTTATGTAAACGTTTATGTTTTCAAAGTACCAATAAAGCTAGACGCTGGACGCCAGCGTTACTGGGCTACCTTGGCTGTTGGTACTGGGTGGTACAGATATGTGCATCCAATTATAGGCTGTTAAGCAGAAGTATCAAGTGAACTTTCAGTTTGTCCCATATTGAACACTTGAGCTTAAAGTTTCTGTCAATTCCAATACTGGGTAGATTTTATCAGAGAAAAACAAAGAGAAAACAAAGATATAGCACAGTAGCATTCTAATAAAGGACATAGGTCCCTTGAGGGTGAGGCATTGTACCACTGTAGCTTGGGCTGTAGTCAAGTTTATAGGTAGTATTGAATATGGAAACTATTTCAGGTACTTCTGTTACATTAAAAATGTTTGTTGGGACAGTCTAGATAAACTACCATACAGTTCATTATCAATGTTTGTTATTTGAACTATTTTAATAGTTAAAAGCCCACTGATGATGAAATACCATTATTTCTTACTAGTGGGCAAATATTAGTGATCTGCATAAGGGAATAGCTATACACTGGGTACCTGCATTCAACCCAAACAGCACCATATTGTCTTGACTGTAAGGTGCTTGGATGGTCTTAGTAGAATCAATAGGACCTGGATTTGTTTCCATATCTCTTGACAGAATAAAATTATTATGGTTCATTCTATGATTCAAATTCTTATAAACACATAATGTATAATCATTCTTATATATATTCAAATCCCATGCTACAATACCTGTTATTAAGTATGCTGGATTAAAATTATTCTTTGCTAGTTTTATCTTACATTTGAGGGATTTTTCATACCTCCTATTTCCAAATACCCATCTCATGTTGTCATTCTTGAGTTTACTCTTGCGATGTGCAATTGTGGTCCTGAAATTAATATTATTCCTACTGACATATCTACTATGCATCTGAGAGGAGCGTGGACCTTCTCTTCTTATATTAGATATCAATAAACACCTTATGTTCCTGGATTTATTTAGGATGCGTGTAATTTCTTTGACTGGTATTCTGCTGGGTTCTCGATCACGGACATGAACAAAAAAATTACCAACCACAAACTTGTCATATCTAGATCTAAAATCCTTTATTGATACAGAATTTTTTCCGATGAATATGTTGGAAAGATAGACGCATAAGTTGTTCGACTCTATGATTTGTTTATAGCACTATTCAAAACAACAGACAATTTCTCAGCTTTGTCAAAAATATTACAGTCAAGTAAGACATTCATAAAAGCTTGTATTGATGAACTGGCAAAAATAAAGAATAGAACAACAAACAGTTGCTGATACATTCATAAATATCACAAGCCAATAATAAAATGGAAGATAGAATATCATCCATGTACAAAACATTGTGCATAGAATAACCATAAACTGAAAAACAAAGATTTATACCTTTGCGTTCACACTGCAGATAGCCATTACACAGAAGTTCCATATTTCTGAAAACATGAATTTTGATTATGTGTCTCAGTTTGATTATCACGTATTTTTAACACGTTTTGTTCATAACGCAAATTTGATAATTCATAACAGTTTGGTAACTCAAAACAATTTGGTAATTCGACCAAACTGCTGGTCTCTTCGTTTTTTGCTGCTGGGAGAGCTCCCTCGCAAATGGAAGGGGTAGCGACGACATATCTTCTTTTTCCTTTGTCTTTAGCTTCCATCAACACAGATCTATTGAGCACAATGCGAGCTCTCATGTAAATACCTACTATCGATTGGCCAATGCGAACATGTGACATACGTACAATTGACCAGTGAGTAACACGTGACCGATTAGTACTGCACATTATTATATGGCAGGCTCGCTGAGCGGGCAAGATGAAGCTTCTTCTGTGCTCTGATTGGTTACACGAGCGGGCAAGATAGGCCCATCTTGCCCGCTCGGGATTTTCAGTTGTAAAGTTAAATTCTTT
>JAOEHV020049290.1:0-17151 GCA_025447995.2 Isaurus tuberculatus
TAAACTAATTTCACCTTAGCAGTTATTGAAACTTCATGAATTGGTTACCTATGAACCAAACAAGCCAATTTTTTCATTATGCATGTTCAAAGTTTGTATTTTGAAACTTTGCACTATCCTTGGATCCCTAGTTTGTTTTTCATTTTGCCTGATATCTGTCAAAAGTATGTGAAACTGCATTCAATTCAGACAAATATGACTATTCTTTACAGATGTATAATTGTATTTAGTATTTAGTAATGATATTTGCAAAAGAAATATTTGAGGCATTGAATTGTATTTCTGTCAACAAAAGCTCATCAGTGTGCTCTTGATGTCTTTAAAAGTTCTTGAAATTCATAAGTACTTAAGTGTGGGGTTCCTGCACATTTTTAAGAAGAAATATATGATGGTATGATTTTATTGTATAATGTACCTGGTGCACTTTAAAAATTGCAATTGAAATTAATATTAATTAAATTTATATTTTGTAGTTTTTATTGTTTTATTATTATTATTGATTGGGAATTAGTGTTAGCAGTATTTTATTTATAACTGTTAGACATACATTTTTCAAGAGGAAAACAATCTTAGCTGTTAAATTTTTAAGTCTAATTTTACATGCTAAATTAGTTTGAATAAATAAATTGTAAATGTTATATATTACCTTTTGTTGCTGCAGATGTATAATTACTGTAATATTCCATAGTTTATTTGGTGAGAATTAATAAATAAATGTACTCATTTAGCTTTAGCTTGCTTTCTGGTTAGGTGTAATTGAGTGTACAAACTATATATTAGTTTTTACTCTAAAAACATGTACAATAGTTTATATTTTTGTGACTGAAAGATAATAATCATTATTGAAATTGGGTTATAAGTATGAACAATCATACTGTTCAGAGTCCTTTCCTTTGGTCAGTACAAAAGCTCTCCTTATCCATAAATCTATAAAAAATATTGGTTGCTTTTGTACAATTCTTCTTCTTCCGGTGTCTTGGCATTGAATGCCGTAGATGGATCATGGTGGTGCGCTCATCTCGCCTAGCTGTTTTCCATCTCTAACATCCTATTTCTTCATCATTCAGTCTAACATCTTTGATATTTGTCTTCCTCTTGATCTTTTCCCTCAGTGCTATCTCAGTCTCAATGACCTTCCTTTCTATCCATCCTCTTCTCAACTCACACCCAATTAAACCCCATTTCCTTCTCCTGATTGTATAATTTCAACAACTATCTTTTCATTCCTCTCTCTCTCTCTCTCTTAATTCCTGTCATTCCGTACGGAACATAGGTCGTCCACCAGAGTACGCCATCCCCTCCTGTCCCGGGCTATCTTTTCATTCCTACCTTGTCCAAAACTTCATTTGTCATCTTTTCTGTCCATGATATCCTCATCCATGACTCACATCAATACAGTAATACTGACCAGATGTAACACTTTAACAAACTTTCTAATTAATTCCCAAGTTTCCCATTTTCCTTGCACACAATACATTCTTCATATCCATAAATTATTGCTTCTCCTGACTAATGCTACATTTGATATCCATTATTTTTATCTGATCTCCCATCCGATGTTATCCAACTGCCTAAGTAATGAATCTATCCACCTGCTCTATTTGCACCCCATTCACTGTCACATTACATTCTGGAATCTGGGCCTTCTTACTGGTAACCATCACATACGTTTTCTGACAATTTATCTTCAAACCAATGTTCTCACTTTCCTTTGTTACAATAACCGACAATCTCTGTAGTTTCTCTTCACTGTCTGCAATCAATGCTGTACATCTGCATGTCTTATCTTTGTACTATTAAAGATTGTCCTTTAAACCTTGAAATGTCTTAATTACACTTTGGGGATAACCAGAAATACCAACCAAAGGTGGAACTTTCAGAATGTGTTTCTTTTTTGTAATACCATTATTCAAACGGTCATTTGAATAGCAACGTTAAAAAATTAATTACCATAAAGTCAAATTGGAAACAACTTGAAGAAAACAATCTTTTATTTAAAGATCTAGAGATGAGAAGTGTTATGAAACAAATTTCTCAATTATCCATACCATAAACAGGACTGAAATCAAAAGTTACAACTAAACAGCAATATTGCAATTGAAACCAAAACTTGCTCTTTAAATTAAAGAAACATACAAAGGCACAGTCAGTCAAATGAAGAACTAGAAAACAATGCTTGCATTTAATAAGTACGTGAATTGGTTCAGTCTAACCACGAGCTTTGACTTGCTTCACTTTGAATGGATTTCTCTTCTTGAGTTCCTTCTTATGTTCACGATCCTAAAAAATAAAAACAAAATTCCACATTTGTAACAAACCATAAAGAGAATACAAGACAACCATTTAAATTTAATGGTACCACAAATGCATCCTGCAAAAATTAGATCACTGTATTTCATGCTGATTTTTTCTGATAACGTTCTGTTCAGTCATCAACTTTCCACTTGAGTCCAAGACATGATGCTAAACAAACTGCTTTATAACTCACCTCCCATTTTCGTTGTCTTTCAGCATCATCCTCATCCATGATTCTATCCTTCTCTGCTCTTCGTTTGTCCTCACGGCGTTGCTGTGCTGCCTATTGGGTAATTAATTATGAAAATTTAAATTTTTTAAAGACTAAGTAAATGTAATTTAAAGAACATCTACTCCATACTCCATTAAAATATAAACATTACTTGATCAAAATTGTTAACTGTAATTATTGTAATTGATTTCATTTGTGGTTATTACCAATGACATGAAACCATCTTTCTTCAATGTCATTATGCAGTTTAATTATGATGAATAAAACGAGAAACTTGTCAATGAAAAAAATTCAGGCTTTACAATTACTATTAACTAAGTTAAATACACAAAACACATCTAGATACTGAATTTGCCTGGACTTATGTAAACAAAGTACACTTTGGAGAGTTTGAGAGCAGTTAATACCAATGCAAGATTGAAGAACTGCCCAAATCAAAACATGTGACTTATTTGAATTACTTTACAACTGAAATTGGATCTTTGACCTCCACAATATTAGTGCAACACTCCCATCGCTTACATAATTATAAGATAGGTTTCACGATCATCATGAGTCTGATCATGAGATCAATGATGTCAAATTTGGAGGCAATTATTCTACTTCTTTTCTTTGCTTACTTCTTGACGCTGTGAATGAGATTGCTTCAACAAGTTCTCTTCCAACTCCCTACGCTTCTTTTCAGCCTTGTTTTTTGCCTATGCCACAAAACAGACACATAATGAGGTGTTAAAGAATTTTGAAGGTGGAGTTATCCTTATAATAGTTTACAAAGTTCATACTAATTGATGAAAACAAAATTCCAGGAGTTTTCCAGGGTAGCAAAATAATATTTCCAGGACATAACCCCCAATTCTCTTTCAGCAAAAAACAAAACAATATCAAGCTTAACTGACCCAAATCCAAGAAAAAACTTCCTGAAATTGAAACTTAATAAAATACAAAAAGTACACTTTGTGAGCCAGATGCTTCAAGGAGAGTTTGGTTTGTTTTTTATAAAGTTGTAATATTTTTCACAAATTTCCAGGAGTTTTCCAGGGCCCTGGAAGAAAATTTCAAAATTCCAGGAGTTTTCCAGGAGTAGTGCGAACCATGCTTAATGAAGAATTATGTAAAGGTATACACATTAGGTATTTATATTATTACCATTAATATAAAAACCTAAAGTTCTCTAAACTAACAGTGTCTAATCAAACCAGGATGGTTAAACATGCCTTTAACAAATAAAAAAAGGGCATTTGAAAAATCATACTGACAATACTTTAAACTACATTAAAAATTGGCACATGAAAATTAAAGGCATAAAAATTATATAATTATTAACTAACCTCTTTACCAAGTTTGAACTTTCTTATTCTGTCAATGCAGAAGAGAACCAATTTCATCATGGTTTCTAGTTTGACCATATCTGCAGACTTGACTGTCTTTCCCTTAGCTACATTCACTGTCATGCAGAGATGAAAATTAAATATAATTATAATCGTCAGTTCATTCATGTCAAACGTTAACAGTGAAGTCAAGATCAATACTTGACTGCAAATTAAATTAAAATCCTAAATTTGATTGCATGTTCCATTTTCTACATCTATTTATTTTCTTTAACACGTGATACAAGTAAGATTTTTATCAAACATAACTATTATATTGAGTACCCAAAGACAATCATCAGTGAAGCAATTAGCTTGCTAAACTATTTATAATACATATAATAACATCTCTAACCACTGAGCCAGACTGCTTTAATATTCAAGGTTCATACATTTTCTGAATATCAAATTTCGAGGAGTTTCGAGGACCTTTTTTGTTTCAAGGGCTTCTTAAGGTAAATTGTTTCAGAACACAGTCATAAATGAAATTGTTTTAAACAGTATTTCAGACTGTTATGCACAGTACTTGCTTTGATATATATGATGGTGATGTTTTATCACCAAATGATGATTTAAAAGCACTGCCTTATTCCTTCATTGAAATATCAAGAGAATAAAACTCAACGTGGAAAATCTAGTTATTTATACTAAAAAGAACCACAGACTCATGTTCAGTATCCACATATTCAATTGCGTTCCTGACAATACTCCAGATTAAACTCACCATTAAAATTAAATATCAAAACTTTCTTTGGTTTGGTTGGTTTTACATTTTGAGTTTCCCTATAATATTAAATCAAAACAAGAAATTGTTGAGCGTAGTCAGTAATTAAAATAACTCAATAAATTGATTAAACACTAGTTTATCCTAAAATAGTAACAGAACTTAAAACAAGGTTAAGTTTGTCTAAAAATTAAATAATATAAATTGGTAAAAATTTTACAACCAAACAAGTTCTTCTAAAACTTTTTGTCAGGAATTTGTTTGGCATTTCATCTTCTCTAGGTGAAAAGAGATAAGAACTATAAAGGCTTAGCTGTAATGTTTTTGTTTAATGTACTGTACTGTCTTGTTTTACCCTATTTTTGCATCATCATTGTGCTTTTAGAATTACTTCCATTATATAAAATAAAATAATTATAATTATAGTTCAGCTGGTCTTTTACAAGACTATTTGATCACCATCAACTGGGCCATTGTTTGATTGAAGCATCTTTAGTTATTAGACATGAACCTCCAACATTCAATTTCTGGGACTGTGCAACTCCTTTTTCCTTTGTTATGATTTTTTTGGTTTTTTTAGCTATTTTTCTATAAGAAGGTATTTTTGTGCTCCTGTATAGTTGAGGTCATATTAGCTGCTCTTCATAACTAAATTCATGTCATGTGAACTTGCTTTTATGAATGTTACACTGTACTGGTGAAGACATACTAAAACTTTTTAAAAAAACTTTTACACAGTACTTATATATTAAAGCATACAAGCTTTCGGCTCCTTCTCAGAGACTTGTTCACATATAAATGAAAAGAAAACAAGAATATCGGTTCAATATTCTTGTTTTCTTTTCATTTATATGTGAACAAGTCTCTGAGAAGGAGCCGAAAGCTTGTATGCTTTAATATATAAGTACTGTGTAAAAGTTTTTTTTAAAAAGTTTTATCATGTGAACTTGTGTATAAAACTAACAAACTTCATTGGAAATCAAGTGCTCACTCACTCTTCCTCCTGCTTAGGTCCCACATACTGATCAGAAAACATTAGTGACTCAAACATCTCTTCGTTACTTGATATTAATTTTGTGACCTGTGGAACAAAACACCCAAATACATGTTTTTAGTAAAAAAAAAATAGAGATAAACACAATAATTCTATGGTCATAAAATCTTCATTTATCTTTTTTTATTCAGCTTACCTGAGAGACAAGAATGTGGTTTGCTACTTCTGTTGACTCTGATAACACATAATATGAGCTTGGTAGATCATATTTACTACCAGGTCTTCTATCAGGACAGAAAAAACTCTAAAGAGGGAAAGCAAACTTATTTTCCAAAAAAAGAAAAAAATCTGAGACAAACAACAAGTGAGAACTAGACATTGCTTGTCAAAACAATTACTTTTCATCTTTTACAACTATTATGCTTGTCTGGTTCCCCATATGCAAACCATCTCATCCTTTTAGCTCAACATTCCTTTTCAGTGGGGTAACAACACGCTGTTCAGTTCCTCCCATTTATTCATGACTTATCTTTCTTCTACAAAAGGAATGATTTAATTCATACAAATTGTCAGTGCTTGCTGAGGTGCGCGATCCCGCTCATGCACCATCGCGTGTCTGAAGTCAATACGAGAAGAGCGAAAAACAGGGCACCTAATCACAGAAAATTGCTTGCCTGCGAGTAAAAAATATACACCGATCATCAGCAACTTTTCTGTTCAAACTCTGAGTTTTGAATGAAACTACATTATGAACTTGAAAACTATCCAGCATCGATCGTCACACCGATCACAATTTCTGTTTTAATTTTGAGACAATCATACCGAGGTTTTCATGGGTGGCTTCAATCTCCAATCATTGATCATTAAACTTTTATTTGTCTGCTCGCTGACATGTAATGTTGCGTGGAATAGTGATATGTAATTTAACTTCAGAAAAAGGAAAATTATCAAAATTAATGGGAATTACCAGGGAAAATCATGCATCTAAAAGATCTCAGGTGAGCTGTTTTCAACTCGCCAAGAATTTTCAAACGACAAGCACTGAATCATACCTATTCAGTGATCAGATGGTGTACATCTAGTAAGACGAACACAGAAAAATATTTGCTGAAGAGATTAACATAGCATTCAAATCCATAATTTTAGTGTGACCTTGCAGTTCCTAATAAATAAAGTCACAAAATGAAGAAAAAACTATCTTTTTTTATTCTTACCAGATCTTGTAATTCCTTTTGATACTTAGTAACCGTTTTCTTAGGCACAATGGCAAACACAAAGTTGTCCATTTCATCTTCACTCATGTGAACAGTGACAGTCTGCAGGAAAAAAAATGTTTCTAAAACTCACTCTTTAGTAGTTTATTTAAATCTATCTCTGACTGGTAAAACAACTGAAGACATTATTTTTATGAGTTAAAATTTATAAACTGTAATGCTACAGAACCTCAAAAGCTGTGGGTCAATCACTATTTTAATGATACTATGATTATAAAAATAATGTACTAAATAAGAACTATAAAATTTTTATAATTATTTAGTAAAGCACAGAATAAGTTGTCAGCCTCACTACCTATATTGCAAACAAAAGGTGAAATGAAAGCACACTTTTATAATTTCTCCAAATATAGTCTAAGAGCTAAAAGATCAGAAAAACTTTATTCGCACAATATAATAATTACTAATAACAATATTAAATATTATAATTACATTTTCGAACTTAAGGCCTCTTATTACAAAGAAACAGACTCCATTTATAAACATACCATGGGAATAGAATGTGTAACCAAGACAAAAAATTTAACAGTTTGCTCTTATCTCCAAAACACCAGCAAAAAAGATAGAAAAAGGTCTTTCACCCTACCTGCCTGATAAGGAGATTTGCTCTAACAAGGCATAAGTCTAAAAACACATTCAGTTCCTTACACTACTTATGGTAGTGATCGTAAGATTTTCACCACTGAGATGTCAAACTATGCATTCAAAAACTGTATTACAATCAAGGCTGTTTCTTACAATGGTGTCTTTTGCAGGCTTGAAGAAATATGTCATCACATTAACAAGATCATGACGTTTCTGTAACTAAAGACAATAATAATTTATTAGATGATTAGATTTTTAAAATCTTTGCCCTTCTGACTAATAACAGAGATGACGATTATTGCTGCATTAAAATGTGTGGGATAGCTAAGTTTGCCACAATTTTTGCTTTAGTGCATGGTTAGACTAATGTACACAAATTAACTTATGTAGTCTAGAAAAAAGAACCAGAGAGGTGTAAACTGATAATAAGATAAAATTTTATTTTGTAAGTTGTTTCAAAAGAATACAAGGGTGATACATCATACTGTGATGCTTTTGGAAAACCAAGTGAATAACTAAATTCCAAGCACTCTTATGAATGATACTATAAAATTATATTAATCAAACTACCTTTATCTCCACCAGCATGCCATCACAGCCTGCTCTTCCAGTGCACCATAAGGTGTATAGGTTCTCACTTTCCTTCACCAATACACCTTGCTGTGGTTCTTCTGATGAACCATCATCACCTGAATTATCAAAAAGAATTTAGGTTTCAGTCACTTCATGAGAAAATTGTTGTAACTAATTGGCAGATCTATTGGTATTTAATACTTCTAAATATAGTTTTTAAGAATAGCTGCAGAGCAAGTACTAAATAATAGCAATTTATAGTTATTTCTATTACATAGTACAGAGGTAATAATAATAATTATTATAATAATGGCTTTATTGTAGAATCCAGTAATTTGCTCTTCCTCCACAATTAAAATTACACAACTATAAAATTATTTAAGGTTAGAAGTTACAAACTTCCTCACCCCCCTCCCCACCGCCATCACCTTTTCCAGGTCTACCCCCTCCCCCTTTCTCCATTTTACTACATTTTAGATTTGTAGAATAACTCTCAAAACACTGTCAGTACTGCTAAATCCAGTATCTTTTGGTGAAAATTACAGACATGAATCTTGCATTCACTATTTTGTACTCACCAACAATACTAAAATTTGACTCAAGTAGTGCCTTGTGTGATTTTAGCCTGTATGTAAACAAAATAAAAGAATGCAACTCTGGATTTAGCATTATCAAATTTATTTTCTTTTACTCACAGTTATGAACAACTGTTTTATTTACATTACCTTTTTGTAATTTGGAAATTTATATTTAAATTAAGGGATTAATAAAATTGTGAAACAGAAGCCTGCAAAAGCGATAGGTTTTACAACCTCTTAACCTCTAGAAAATACTGGTACAGCACTCTCATAAAATGAGCTATTCAAAGCCATAGCTGATTATGCTGTCAAAATTTCAGTATACCTTAGCTGTTGATATTATTAAAGATTAATTAGATTTCCAGCTATATTTTTTATGATATAATTAATACTTGTTCAGCTACCATGGAAACAAAATTGGTCAAGTGTACAAATTTTTAAATACGTTTTGATTTTACTGCAGTCGCAAGAAGTTTGGCTTGAAATGGTACCAGCTGCACTATGACTTACCATGCTGTTGCAAGTCTTGAGTTTTTACTTCTTCCAGCAAAGAAGTTCAAAGCATATGCTGCTAAACCCGCAAGTGTTAACATTTCGAGATAGAAACCTTCCCAATTGGTTCTGAAATGAAGTGGAACCTGAAAAAAAAACATTGATTGATGTTCAGGCCTATTATAAATTCTTTTTTCCAATAATAGAAAAACAAAAGCAGTCTTTAAAACTTGTTAATATAGAGAATGGACAGATTTATATCTTGGGTTAGGGAGCTTACATTCTCAAACACCAAAATAAGTGCTTTAACCATCTAAATTGTATCATAATTATCTCTGGTGCAGTTACAGTGCTAACTTATAACAAACTTGTT
Source organism: Isaurus tuberculatus (assembly GCA_025447995.2). Taxonomy (NCBI): domain Eukaryota; kingdom Metazoa; phylum Cnidaria; class Anthozoa; order Zoantharia; family Zoanthidae; genus Isaurus; species Isaurus tuberculatus. Next base: position 9,488 of record JAOEHV020049290.1, read on the forward strand.
AAACTATTTATCACTTTGATATGAATAGCTTCCTGGCTAGCTTCTGTCCTGGTATAGATTTTATCTCCAATCATCTTTATCAAATCAAGCATTATCATCACCATCACCACCATCTTCATCAACACCATCACCACCATCATCATCATCAACACCATCACCATCATTATCATCACCATGATCACCATCATCATCACCATCACTATCATCATCACCATCACCACCACCACCATCATCATCATCATGATTATTACTGACAATAAGCAGTTAGAATGATTACATTTTTACCTTTTCAATCTTGAGATCTTGCTGTCCCTGCTTACTTTTTGTAGCTTTATCTTTGCTATATCCCTGTTAATAGCAGAGAATTTTTAATCATCGCATAACTACAACTGCAACCTTCAGCATGAACAACCAATAAATTAAGCCTAAAACTTTTATGGTCCTCACCATTAGCAAAGAGCTAATTTTTCGAAAATTCACTTCCAATAATTTTAAACAGATGATTGTTAATTTCTAAAAATTATTTTACATTACTGATTTTTTTTTAAAAAAAACTAAATTCTATTTGATAAAATTAATTTCCACAAATTAACTATGAACAAAAATATTATGAACTTAAAAATGTTGATAGGTTTATAGTACAAAAACCTGATAAAATCTGAAAATTACCTCAAACTCTTCTTCATCAGTAAAATGATCTATTTCTTCCTCTTCATCTGGAGTCTACAAAAATCCATTAATAAAACTGTACTGAACTTGTCCTTTGACATCATGTGCCAAAACTATATATACAATAATTATATTAAATATTCAACACGGTAGGAATAAACTAACATTGATTAGTAGGCTTTGGCCAGCTACTTTGGCCTTGAGCTGGTAAAAATACCTATAATACATTTTAATTATCCAGTTTTATAGGACTAAAATTGGCACAGAACACTGAACAAAATGATTTGGGCCAGTTACGTTTTAGTTCGATTGGCTAAAATATTACGTGCTGATCAAAGATATATCCATTGGGCAAAAAATGTTTTTATTTACCCCCTTTGTTAGAGAAGTAAATTATCAAAAAAGTCTGAAAGTAAAAGGGACTGTGTAAGCCTCAGTGGTTGATTTCTGCAAAGACAGTTTACAAGATAATCTGTTTAGATTTCACCTACTGAAACTGTTGTAATTCAACTCATTAACAGGGCTTGAAATCTACGACGGCCATGCAGCATTTGCCATGGATGCCCCTGGCCGTTGCCGTAATGCCCCCAGAAATGTGCACGATTTACAGCCACAAATAGCCTGCCCCTTTTATGTTGGGTGCCGCTGTGCCTTTAAGAATTAGGTGTTGAAACATAGGGTATTTAATATTAGGGTTATTAATTATTTGGTGCCCTTTGACAATTGCCTTGGTGCCCTATTTTTGGCAAAAATCTTGAGTCCAAAATGGCCGTGCCCCTAAAATTAGAGGGTTGAAGGCCTGCATTAAGTCTATTGGGCAACAGAATACTCAAACTTAAACATCCAAACCTCAACTGTGGCTTCATCTTCTTGGTCATTTTCTCCTTCAGCTTCTCCTTCTAGTTTTCCACCTGGTTCACCTGATTCCAGAATTTAATTATTATATCTTTTAATTGTGTATACTAGGGTTAAGCAGAGCTTAGAAAGTGCGGGCGGGAAACTGAGGAAGTATTATTGTTGATTATTGGATGAAGTCATACAACACCCTTTGTTCAAAAACTATAAAAATATTCATAAGGAAATGAAGCGCTCGGAAACCTATGTTAAACGGCATGGCTCAAAAAATCTGCCCTGTGTGAGCTTTTTAGATGCAAATACCCTCCAGCGAACTAGCTTTATAAACCAAGAATTTAATTATTATATCTCTTAATTATGTATAAAACCCTTGTAGTATATCATTAACAATAACAATGATCTGTTAATAATAATAATAGTAATAAAAAAAGCAATAGCTTATTTACAAAAGCCCTGCTAGTCAGAAGTTAGTTGTTATCAAAAAACATAAAATTATGGGTTTCAAAAGCTGTACAGTACAGTAAGTCTATAATTGACTTCAGGGCACAGTATTTGTTGGAACTTTTATTCAGGGTTGAAGAGGAAGGAAAGATTTCCACTATGGCAAACTCACTTTAATTAGCTATTGTTTGTGTATGTAATAATGAAAATGCTAAAGAAAAAATATATTAAGTAAAAATTGTTAATAATTTTATCTTCTCTTCACAATTTGTCTTTAAAGAATCAAAACTTATCTAAAGAAGTAGATCAGCACGATCAGTGTAACTTAGTTCTTAAAATTTTTATTGCCCCTGTAGGGTTTTGGCCCAGACGGCCAAAAACCCGAGGAGGCACCTTAGAAGCCCCCGCGTATTGAGAGAGTCTTGACAACAGAAACATGGAAAAAATCTCGGTTTTTGAGAACAGGGCTCGCAAAGGATTGCCAAAAAGTTTGCAAAGGATTGCAAAGTCTTTGCCTTACCGCAAGCACACACGCAAAGTTGCCAAGACTGCCAGATAACAAAACAAATTGTTTGAAAACATAAAAAAGAGAAATTCCCACCCAGTACAAAGCTTCACTTCAGAAAATATTTTACACTCCAAATTATAAAAAGGCAGGGGCAGCTTTAGTGATAGCTATTTCTAGTATATAGCTTGAAAGAGAAGATTAGTATCATGGTTTATAATAACTATAATTATATCACATATGAAAACATTGGATATAGTCAAGATAGCGCCTCCAAGAGACATTTGTTGGGGGGGGTGGGGGGGGGCTTCATTGACATCGTGTACAACATCAATAAATGAATAATCTGTGAAACTTGTTAATTGTTGTTAATTGAAGTTAAAAAGGCAGTTTTAAAATGGATACTGGTTCGCGATATCTCTAAAGATAGATATTCATTGAATATAATTAGAAAAATACGCATTGTTAATATTAGTTCAAGCCGATTGCCGAAATAAACTTCATTTAACATTTAACATTTTATGATTGACAGTAACGGACCGACAGTAACTTATATCCTAAGATTTGGTTAAAATAATTTAATGTCACGAGTCTTTGGGCATGTGAAGGTAAACAAAACTATTTTACTGAATCTAAACAGATATAATCCAAAGTTTTTTTTAAACTATACTATAAAGTGAGCAGTGTGAAGCACATAAAATAAAATAAAAATTAACGATCAAGGATGGAAAATTTATTTTGAATTCATTTTATCTCATTGTAATTCACATGGAACTATTCATCGTCACTTTTTAAAAGCATTTTTAAAAGAAAACTTCAAAAATTATAGCGATCAAGCCAAAATATCTCGTAAAACATCGATCAGGATCCATTGAAATGACTATTACAAAACCTATCATCAGAAACAAAAAAGAAGAGACGAGATTTCAGTGGTACCTTCTTCGCTTGTGGTTTGACTTTCTTCCTCGTCCTCGTCACCTTCGGTTTCAAACTCAGCAAAATCATTTGAGACATCTGGCGGATCATCAGATGCTGTAACGAACATCAAAAATCCAACTAGCAAGAAAACGATAATAAATAGCCATGGTTTTAACACCGACCGCATGGACGCCATTTTGTGGGTTTTCATGAAAAGCATCCCAGGGCTCCTTTCGCTCGTCAGCAGTGAAGGGACTTTATCTTAAAACATACACTAAGTATTTGATATGTAAGCCCAACAGACGCTGATGGACGTCAAGAAAAATTGTTAAAAAATAGAGAAAAGGTAAAAAAGAGAATGGCGTCAGAGATGGACTTTGAAAAAGAGCTTGATAAGGAGAGTGATAGAAACAGGGAAAGAGAAAAAGAAAGTGACAGAGATCGAGATAAAGAGAGAGGTCGCGAGAAAGACAGACATAGAGATCGAGAGAGAGACAAGGACAGAGATAACGACCGTAAAAGGGACCGATCCAAAGAGAGAAGTCGGGACAGACACAGAGACCATGATCGTACTCGAGACAGGGACAGGAAAAGAGACCGGGATAGAGACAGGAAGCACAGAAAGAGGTCTAGGTACGTTTGATTTACCAAAACATAGACCACGTGTATATCATTGCTGTTATGACTTGTGGGCTATTTATTATTTGTATTTACTAGTTAGAGCTACTGCTAAGTGCCAACGAGCAAGGAAGTCATGGAATTGTACCTGAAATTCCTCAATGGTCGTAATTCCCATTGCAAAAATAAAATAGCTAAAAGTTTAAAAGCAACCATTGTAAAGGAAAATTCATATTTTATTATCATATCAAATATGCAATCAAAACAACTTTATAAACTTCCTCAGGTTGTTTTTACACTCCTTATATAACACAGATGTCACTCACTGATCAACAGGTCAATTGTTCAGGACATAATGTTAAATATAAAAACAAAAATTTTAAATTGCATCATGTTTTTCATACACACATCTTAGATGACACAGATGTTTATTCTCAGTCATTAACAGATCAATTCACAGGTAGCTGAAAACTGCGCCCACGTGCAACAGATTGTAAGCCCTGGAAGCTGTGATGTCACAAGATTGGTTCATAGCCAAAAAAATGTTTCGTGTTGTGATTGGCTTACACAAAATCTATTGTTACATTTACCTTACATCCAGATCGAGATTTTTTCTCCCTGCTTTCTACACGTGCATCGGCTTTATGATTCTGCTGCCTCGCCGGCACGCATCTTCGCTCGCCTGGCTCGTTGGCAATTATATGGCTGGATAGTTTCCCTGCAATCTGATTGGCTGCTGGGAGGGCGAGGTTTCCCTGTTTTTTTATGTTTACTTTTCTGACTGTTCATTTTTGAAGAAATCATTTTTGCCTGTTTTTTATGATGACACCAATTTGGCAGAGTGAACATGGTTTGAAATGAGTGTGCACGCACAAAATATGGAAATTAACTTTCAGTGTTTTTTTCATTTCCGAAAATAGACTTAAGGCCATGTAATAAATAACTTATTAACCTCGTCCATTCGATCATTACAGGGAAATCTCAGACCTCTGTCTTGTTGTAATGACCTCACTATCACTCGTACGTTACAGCAAGGCCTTGGTCTGAGATTTTCCAGTAAAGACTTCTACCCATCACTATATTTTAGACCCTACTGGAATGACGTTGAGAAACCATTGTTGCTTCAGAATAATTCACAAGCAAAGAAATTTAATTATATATTATTTATTTATCATTATTAGTGAAAATAATAATTAGTACTACTACTGATGCTAACGATAGTAAAAACAATGATCATGGTATTTTGACTGCCATGCCTGCATTAATATCCTTGAAGACCCCTGGCCATCTACATAGACTGTGATTGTGGCCTGCCCACCTAGTATTAGCTGAACAGCTAACTTAGGTTGTCATATTTAAGATTAAGATTTAGGTAACAGTTGTTATCATATTTGCATATCCCTTATTTGATCTTTGCTTGAAATAAAAAATTCTTGACCATTTTCAAGCTTCTAGTGAACTGCAATTATCCTACAAGGGAAGACATTTTAGGAGAAAAGTCCTTAATGAATCAAAATAAATGATCCTTGAAATGGTGGGTGGGAAGATTAAATCATGATTAAAAACAAAGCTGGCCAAAAGCTACAAAAATAAAATAAGCAAAGAACTATGTCTTGGGAGATCTGACTTGCAGGATTCTGAGATGTTAAATGATTAACTATTCAATATAATGTACAATAATAAACTATAAATGAATGTAAACCATACTCAGGATGTATGCTATATCAGTTAAGTTGTGCTGCAACTGGAGCAAGTGTTAAAATTAAACTTGCAGACAGGCAGTATCAGTACAAAAATAAATTTGATTTTTGTGGTGTGAAACTGACTATTCTGAAAGTCGTGGCAGTTTACTAACCTATATTATTCAAAATTAATCACGGAATACCTCAACAGATCTAGGTCACCGAGGAGGTCAAGAGAGGAAAAGAGAAGAAGGTATAATATTGTATGTAATTTGTAATAATTATAATGGGAAGAGTAAAAAATCTGATATTTATATCTTTGTTAAAGAAAATGTTGATGAATAGTCCCCAACAATGCTAGAAGTGAATAATTGTGGCAACAGAGTGAACTCCTTTGTTATCAGAAAAACTAAATCCTTTTTTTCAAGCCTAGTGGCCCATGGAGCTAACACTTATCTCTGATATCCATAGTGTTAAGTGAATGAGAGTCTGTGACCCTCCTTGATGGGACACTAATCTGTTACAGATTTAGCACCCTACCAGAGCTGGTACTCATTAATCATATCAACCTCTTAACGATGGAAAGCTGATTAAGCTTTGGTAAAAAAGAAGGTGACACAGTCCATGTTCAGCAGAGGAAGGGATCAAAGCTGGGACCTTGTCCTTGGAAGGCAAAGATCTTACTGACTATGGCCGCCAATAGCGATCAGAGCTTTTGGAACATTCATTTAAAAATTCAATTTAGTGCTATTCTACTTTAGAACTTCACAAATGCCTGTAACTTACAGTACTGTAGGTGTAATTTGGACTTAAGCTTTGGCAAAATGACTACTGAATTCACTCTTGCATTGATTTACTTTGAACAATGATAGGTCAAGCTCACCAAAGAAATCAAAAGATGCAGAAAGTAAACCAAGGTATTAATGTCAATGCAAATTTATTGCATGTTAAGCTATTCAGAACAATAGAATTTTTTTCAAAATGTACTTGCACCCAACCTCAATCATTAAGAAAAGTGAATTAGGGAAAAGGGGTTGGTATAAATTCTGTCTTCTGCACTAGCTGCTCGCAATGGACTCACAAGAGGTGTAGTGGTATCCATGGCAGACTAACTCCTAATCCATCCTTCAAGTGCAGCAGACATTTAGGTACAGCCCGTCCCATCGATGGCAGGCCATCGGACTCTGTTACGGTCGACAATCAACAGCTTGATGTAGTCGATTCCTTTTGCTAACTAGGAGACAGCATTTCTGCAGGTGGTGGCTGTGAGGCTGCCACTCTAACTAGGGTCAGGGCAGCCTGGGGAAAGTTCCAGGAGCTGCTGCTGTTACTTGGTTCCAAGAGTACATCGTTACACATACATGGTAGAGTCTACAGCATTTGTGTCAGGGGGGCCATGCTTTATGCTTGTAAATACTGGGCCCTGAAACGAACCGACCTGGCACGGCTCCTGACAAATGAGAGGGCTATGCTTCGTTGGAAGTGTGCCATAAAACCTACAAATGACATCAGTACGCAGGACCTCCATCTGAGGCTCTGCATTGAAGACCTTGATGTTGCCCTCAGACGGAAGCATTTTAAATGGTTTGGCCACGTCCAGCGGAGTGATTCATGGATTAGTAGGGTCTGTTCCCTACACGTTGAGGGTACCCATACTCGAGGAAGGCCAGGCAAGAGCTGGCAGGGCTTACCGACTTGGCACCTGGGGACGACCGTGTTGTGTGGAGAACCAGGACAGCCATGTGGCATCAGACCCACATCCCAGTGAATAGCTAACTTTTTTTTAATGGATAGTGAGTGTGAGTGAATTTGTATCATGACTGTTAGTAGTAATCTTGAACATTGTCAGTACAAAGTGTAACTAAAATTCTCAACTTGATGAAGTCATTTAACCAGTACTTAAGCTAAATCCTTTACGAGCCTAGTGGCCCATGGAGCCGGCGCTTATCTCCGGTTTCTGTAGTGTTAAGCGGATG
>JAOEHV020049394.1:0-17147 GCA_025447995.2 Isaurus tuberculatus
CCCCTCCTGCGTACGGACCTGAACTATACCTTGGGTCTCTCCGTCTCTTTTGGAACATTATCATGACACCGCACTGGACAAAGGTGGCTGCAGCCCTTCAGAAGTAAAGAACATCGGAGAGTACATGGAGGACAAGGGCCATAGTGGCAGCGATGTGCCTGTAACAGAGAGTTACAGTAAATGATCATGGGCGAATCCAGGGTTTAAAGAACGACAGTTCGGATGAATTTTCCACTGCAGTAGGTTCATCCTATGTCCTCGGAAGAGTGATTTCCAGCTTGTTATAGGGACATTTGCAATTGTTTAAAGCTTTAAACAATCCATGACAAAAACAAAACGTTTGACAGGATCATTAAAGTTAATTTTTGACTAAGCAAGGACTTCATACTTATGGTCCAAATTCCCTTTTCTTTAAACTGAGTGAAGCGTTTATAACCAGAAAAAGACACTCCTACTTTAATTTGATTTTTTTTCAAACAACAACATATATAGTTTTGTAATGCTGCGTGTCCACATGTGTTGAACAATTTCGATTACAGTTTAGTGGATTCGACCCGACCATCCCCGGATGAAGTACAATGAGGTTCTACAAACAAGTTTTAAGAAAGAACTGGGACGCTTCCCTCCTTTCAAGATTTTCTTTGCGATGGACAATTATTAGCGTTGTTGTGCAATGGACGTTATTCAAACGGTTTTACAGCCTTGGGGTATCTGATGATATAAAGCTGAACCGACAGTTCTAACACAGTTTTGGTGTAAACTACAGTTTCAGCTTCGATATTTTTGCCAAAAACAATAACTGCTGGAAGAAAGAAAAGACGGACAGACGGCAAAATAAACTAGATAAAACGTATTAATCGACAATATTATGTAGCTTTATAGAAAGTAAATTTAAGTTTTTATGAGGTTTTTAATTCACCTATTAAAGGGAAAAAAAGTGTTTTTTTATCTTTTGGTGGAAAAATATAAGCTATATGTTTCTTTAACCACTTGCTCTCACAGTTCGCGCCAACTTTCCTCTTGGCATTCTCCATCTTTTTTTATCTTTCATTGCTTTATTCACACTTTCTAAACATCATTTCCTATTTTTACCCTTTTTCAACTATTTACTTGCTACTTTACTTGGAAAAAGGACTAATGTCCGATTTGTCACTAATCTACCTTTTTGTCACTAAGGTGTAAAAACTTAAAAAAAATTATACAACTGTTTCTTTTTTTTCTAGACTGGGCCAACAGTTTGGTTTGGCCAAACCCTATACAAACAATCACCAATATAAGTCATCAATCCCATTTTGATTTTTAAATACAAGTTACTCATTCCAAGATATGACAAAAAATTAGAGGAAAGAATTTCTGAGAACTTACCACTCGCTGCTCATGGTGGCAATCAGGAGGAATCCTGTGAAAAAAACAAATCAAGTTCAAATATTATTAAATCCATTCTGTTAACTTTATCAGTCTTGTATATAAAGCTTTCTAGAATCTGCAACTTCATTCTTTTTTTTTCACTTTTTTTCACGGAACTTTAAATTACAGGGTTGAAATCCAGAAACATAACAATGGAACTCAGAACTAACTTTGCTAAGACTCCTTTCACTAACAAACAGAATCCAATCAAAGAATCAAGAGCATTTCTAAGAGTGGGGGGGGGGTCAAACTTTAGAGATGCAATGCAGACATCTTAATGGGAACTAAAACTAGTTAAAGTCAGGGAAAAAATAGGGGGGGGGGGCAATTGCCCCGTTGCCCCCCTGCTCCATGGCCCCTGAAAACTGAGCTTTTTTAAAAACTTACTTGCATTTCTCAGAACATCTTGGTGGTTTTGTGGTTCTCTCCCTTCCACACGGTAACATTAAACTTGTTGAGCCACAGAAACATTTCACAGTGACTGTTTGTGGGCAGGGATAGCACTGGCCTGTAAAGAATTAAATTGAATACTGTTAGCAGTGCTATACTAATAATGAACAACACAGCTGAGAACAAGTCTAGTCCAGCAAATATGTGCACTGCTCTTAGTTTCTTGCAGCCACTAATACTGAATACTAAGGCCACGTTGGTAGCTGGTATTACTCCTTAAATAATAATGAACCTGAGTGTTTGTAAGTCTAATCTAGTACATGTCTGTTAATAGTAACTTACAGTCACTAATACTGAACACTAAGGTCATGTTGGTAGCTGGTATTACTCCTTAAATCTACCTTAAATAATAATGAACCTGAGTGTTTGTAAGTCTAATCTAGTACATGTCTGTTACATTACATTGACAGACTAATCTGTCAGTTTGTAAAATTTACGGCAAAGAATTAGATGAGAAATGAAAAAAATGCTATAAAACTTCTCAAAACAGCTGTTTGGCACATTATTTTTATGGTTAGCACTGTTGAGGAATAACAGCTAGAGGGAAGAAGGTCTTGATGTTTACCTCTGTGGCACTGTGACGGGCACTTGTGGTTTCTGCAGTTTAGTGTGCGGTTACAGACTTGCTCACATGAAGGACATGAGCCATTACAGCACTTGTAAAAAATGAGATCATAGTAAAGTTCATCTTGATTGAGAATACATACTTTTAGTTATGGAAAACTTTATGCAAACTTTGAACACTTATCAAAATATTAAACAGCTTTAAGTAAAATGACCAGTTCTTGATAAATATTAACAAGTTTTAAAAATACAGAAATATTCTTTTTATACTTTTAAACTTCATGTATTGATAACATTTAAATACTGGAGGTTGCATGAACAAAACTTTGGCCTTCTGTTGTTAAAACTGTATAATTTTAATATCTTAAATAATTTAAATTTTTATACTAAAATGAGATTCAGGATAAAAATAAATAATGGAGCTACGGTAACATAATTATCATGAATAATTCACCACATACTATTATTTGCCAAAGAGAAATACAATTTTTAAGACTTGTTAATCTGATGTACATTACCTTTTTCTTACATTGATGTCTACCACAATCTCTCATGTTGTTGCATTTGCTCTCACACAGATACTCCTGTGAGCATAGCACTTGCTTTTCCCGTTTACCACATCTACATTTTTTAGTTATCACCTGACGACATGTCTCACAAGAGCCCTCATGACATCGCATGGTGCACTGGTGACGCCCACAAGTAAGGTTCTTACCACAGGTGTCCCCACAAGTGGAAAGATCTTCAGTGCAAGGAAGTGTTGTGGCTGAAAATAGGCATTAATCCTTTATTCAATTATAAGGGCTATGGTGGTTCTTATAATTACTAAATTAAGGTTGCTCTATATAGTTTTTTTGGCATGCAAAGCATAGGTACAAATGGCATGCATTGTACCATAACTTGAAGAATTTCTATTTTGATGACATCATGAAAAACAAGGATTTTTGAGTGATCTTAAAACCAATCTTCAATAATATTGCTTGGTTCACAGAAAAGTTCTCCAGACTTCAGGTCAAATTCCAACCATCACAATACCCAACATTTTTATTTAGTGTGATAAATGAGCAAAAATTTACCTGTTTTTCCACAAGGACATCTGCGCACTCCACTTCTAGGACAGTTGCCACATGCTCCAGAATGACAAACCCTTTCACAGGTGTGATGGCCACATGAAAGCAGCTTGCCACATGCCTGTTCAAGTAACAACTGATTAGAGGTACTAGATTTGGGTGTTGTTAACCCAGCATTGAATACTATGGTTCTGACAACTAACTGGATTTGCTTTGGTTATCCAAGGTTCAAGTATATCCCGCTTTGTGTATAGCCAGCGGGTTTGTCTCCAACCATTTGGGATTTGTAATCGGGGGACAATAATTTTTATTTTAACTACTTCTACTAAAAAGCCCCTTAAAGAAAAGCCATTAAAGTAATTTTTATTTGATCAGAAACATGACCTTCTTATCAAAATGCAATCTTGGTCAGTATTTACTGTATAGAAAAACACACCCTAACTTGCATATTATTTTAGTCCAGTCTATCTAATCTTATCTATTTTATCTTTAATTTATACAGCTTTTTTTGCAAGCTTACATATTAAAAATCTATTTAAAATGTATAAACATGATAATATCATTTTCAATTGATGAAAAGTTAACTCATTAGAAAAACTCGAGAGTTCACCTTTTAACATTTTCAAAGATGTTAAAAACAAAAGCATACATTTAATTACCCTTAAGTAATTAGCTCTACGTAATAATAGTACTAAAGACAGTATTACCTGTCCACAGCTCCATGTAGGGCTTGCACAAGGTCTTGTGGTAAACTTTCTGCCACAAAGACATGACTGCCTACTTTCCTTTGGGCAGGAAGAACACTCGCCTATGAAGGAACCATTCTGAATTGTTGGCTTTATTCAACTTAAAACCTAACAACCCACCTAAACTGTGATATTCTAAATCAGTTTTACTCCTTTTGTTATTAAAGACAGATGTGTTGTGACTGAAAAAAAATAGTAAGATACATGGAAAATTGTAACCAGCTTGAAATGCATATTTTGTTTTGCAATCTTAAGGCAATATAACTTAAACAATCCTTTTCAAAAATAGCTTTTTCAGAAAAGAATTTGGACTCAGTTCCCAAGGCTGGCTAAAATTTGACAAATAATCCGAACAGAGCATTCATAAACCAATTGCCTGATACAATTATAATAATTTGATATTAAATAATAATTATTTATATTAACAGAAGAAATAACTTATGGAAGTCCGTTGTTTTAAAAGTGACTGCTCCCTTACTTAACCTACATGACCACCAAACTATCAGTGATGTGCATTTCTCATCATTTAGTTGACACTCAGGAAGATAAAACTAATAAGAGAAAAAAATTAAAGTAATATTAACTATAAACATTATATGAATCAGAGAGTTTAAAAGTAAGGGGTACAGATTGGGAGGTCAAGCTTGTTTTATACAGTATGAGCAATGGTGTTCACTAATGTTCAAGCCGTTCCTCATCATAAACATGGTTGGAACAGGACAGCTAAAACAATTACAAGCTTGGTGTCCCAAAACACAGGGGCTTGTCTTCAGCGTTTGCAGTATAAGTGGATGAGAGTCTTTAATTCCCCCTGGATGGGAAGCTAAATCTTTTTCCGAGCCTTGTGGCCCATGGGGCCAGTGCTTATCTCCAGTTTCTGTAGTGTTAAGCAGGCCTGTCAGCTTTGGCAGAAAAGAAGGTAACAATCAAATCTCAGCAAAGCCAGTGATCAAATCTGGGCTTTTGTATTTGGAAAGCAGAGTTCTTACCTTACTTTGTGGTTAAACATAATTTTCAGACAAGAGTGAAAAAAACTCCACTCACACATCTTAACCTTAGCTCAAGCTCACCTTCATGGCATGAAGACTGACACTTATGGTGGCCGCACGACAATGTTCTACCACAAGGTTTACCACATGACCACTCCTTGGCACTGCACCTCTTAATGGCTGGGCCACTTGAGCCACAATGACAGAGAGAGTGGACAGTCTTGGGACAGGGGGGACATGGCCCTAAAAAACAAAGTTTAACATAAAATTATATAATTATTACTTTAAATGCAGGGTCTTTTAAAAAAAATTCATGCCAGTCATCCTTACTATATATGATCTAAATACTCTTGATGCTTTTTTCCTTTGAAAGGATTCATTCTCCTGACGAGTCTGACTTTTTTCAAAGTACTTCAATTTTGCTAGGTATACATACCAGGCCAATAGCCAGCAACTTTTGGGCATGTGTGTGTATGAAGAGGGGAGGGGGGGAGATACCAAACCAACAACAAACCAACCTTCTCAGGAGGCACCGTGGCTCAGTGGTTAGAGTCGGGGGTTTGAATGCTGTTGACCTGGGTTCCAATCCTCGATTCCGACTACTGAATGGATTTGTCCTTGGATATTCCAGGGACAAACTCACCATGCTTTGTAAATACCCAACTGGTTTGCCTCCTCGCAGTTGGGATTCTTAATTGGAGGAAGGAAGATTTTAATTATTGCAACTGAAAAGCCCCTTTCAGGAAGTTGTCAGTAAGTATTAATTTTATATTTATTTACATTTAACATCATATAGCAGTTTAATTCACTAATAAAAATTTCAGGTAGGCAATAATAAAGAACATGGTTCATCATCTCACCTGGATGGCAAAGAAGAAGACAATCATGTCCACATTCAGGCTGCAAAGCTCGGCTGCAAGTCTGGCCACATGAATGAGGAGCGAGCCAAGGGTCGAATGAAGGATCAACCTAGTAAACAAATAAAAATATATAAAATCAAACTTTTGGGCTTTTCAAGATCACAGAAATTAAAAAATGATCTGCCAGCCATAATTCTAAGTTTAAAGTTAAATCTTCACTCAAACAGTTAAATCAACTTCTGCGGCCAACTAGAGGTCACATGGTACAAAATACACCAAACTGGAGGACAAAATAATGTGTCAGGATCCAAGGCAATATACAGTCAATTGAAAAGTTTGATTTTTTTTGTTTTGCATTTCCCAGTGGTGACTTGTCACATGCTTTGCTCTCAAGTTTGGCTTCTTTTGTACCATGAAACCTCCTCTAAGCTGCAAAGGGCCAACTGAAGGTTTCTGAAACCTTATGGATATTAATAGTTGCCCAGGTTATAAGTGTTTCAAACCTCTCATTGGAAAATAATGATCTAATCAAGCTGAATCTTTCAGCGGCAAAAGAACCCTGAGGATGACAATTTTGTCAAAAACGTTTGGTGTTTTTAATCTATTTAAATTCTAAAGCCTTAATATATTTTATAAAAAGGAAAATACTCAGCAGTACATCTATTGCTTCACCAGAGATTCCTCCCGATTTGATCAGGAGTCTCCCGATTTGATGTCTTGCCTCCCGCTCTCCCGATTTTCACCAAATTCTCCCGATTTGGTATAAAATTCTGAAAACTAGGGAAAATTGTTAATCTTTAGAATTTTCGGCGATCTGTCACTGTGAAACACTCAAGACATATAATTATACTTTCTTCGCAAAGATCATTATGGTATGTTATGACCGCACAGGCTCAAAATTCAGGAAATGGCACTTGAGAGAACCTAAATTTGCAAAATTTCCTGGGGGGAGCATGCCCCTGGACCCCCCTAGAAGCTTGCACCTTTGGTGCTAATAATTACTCCCTTTTTCCATCACATGGGGTTGGAATCTCTGCTTCACCCTTACCTGCTTGCCACAGAAGCAGTAATACTTTTTTGGGATATCCTTCTGCTTCAACTCGTGACGACATTTGGGACTAAAAGCCAAATAATCAATTTTAATATAACAATTTTTTAAATCAAATATACATTTAAAAATTAATAAATATTCTCTAAGTGAAGGTGATTGGTGGCAGAATATTTACTGAGATACAAAGCAGAAAGGTGTCTAAATATTTTAAAAGCTAATATTCACCAAGACTGACTCATGAGAATGAATCAGTATTTGTTTTATTTTAATAATACAAAATTGGTTACCTTAAAATTCACCAAAAAATTTCAGAATTATTTTTATTTTGTGCAAGGTTAGTTAAAAAAAATACTTGCTTTAATGAAATATAACTTCTATTGGTGTACACAAAGAACTTCAACCAAAGAAGAGATTTAAAAACATTTACAAATTTTGTTATTTTTCATTATTTCTACTTCGCAAATGGTTGCAAACTGCAAGTTTACACATACCATATGGAAGGTGATTACTTCCATTATGCCATGATAGTGAACCAATCAGATCCACATATAACTGATGTTACCACTGAAGTTTTTATATTAACTAATGATAACTATTAACTGCCGCCTGGTTAGCCCAGTTGGTAAGGCGCCAGTCTGCTGTGTGGGAGGCTTGGGTTCAATTCCTGGCCAGAAAACTAATTTAGAAGAAGGTGATGCCTTTGCTGTAACATCTGCAAATGGTTAAACCTTCACATCTTCTCGGACCCTCAACTGTTCAAACTTGTATTTATTTGTAAAGTGCTTAGAGCTCTAAGGATAAGCGCTATATAAAAACAGTAATTATTATTATTAATATCAATATGTCACAACTGATTAAGTAATTACTGAAAGCATCCATAGGACATCAAACTTTCTTTATACATAAATCCAAACTCGAAACAGTTCCTTTGGTTTTTCTTTTTCTTAATTAATTCCCACTAAAAGTATTTTGTAATAATGGCAAACTTTGAAAATTGAAACAGAACAAGATCCTTACCAACACCAGCTGGTGTCCACTATTTCACTTTCATTTGAATGCAGTGACCTTTGCATTGCTCCATCTCGTGCCCACTTTTGAATACATTGCAGGTGCAAAATGCAATAGCATTGATTGCAATTCCAGATCTGCAAAGAAAAAGAATTCAAATATTTGTATCAGGGATACAGGATTCTAACCTCGAGACTTTGATTCTGAAATTTGAACTTTGACTTTAAAAATTGCAAACTTTTAGAACTTCAAACTTTAAGGACTAAAATTTCAAATTTTAAAGTCAAAATTCAAGTTTCAGTCCTTAAAGTTTGAAGTTCTAACCTTAAAACTGAAAATTCTGATTCTATAACTTGAATTTTTAACTATGAAATTTTGATTCCATAGTTTGAATAAAATTAGACACATTCAAGCTAACTGATAACTGTCGACACCATACATCAAAGTTAAGGTTATAACATACTCACTGCATCAATGTGTTTAATTGTTGCGATGCAGATCAGACAAACATTCGCACCAGGTCGACATGACTCAAGAAGATACTGGGATGCCTTCTCCAAGTCAGGTTTGGCTGAAGAAATCAAAATGAAATTGAAACTTTTATCAAAACATGAACCATAAAAATGTCAGGGGGTAGTAACAAAATTTTATCCATAATTTTTTTTCTTTAGTTGAAAAATACCTTTAGTGGTTAAAAGCTAGAAAGCTAGAGTTCAGTTACCATCCCTGGAATATTCTTTAAACAACAAATTGATACCTACAGCACTAAAATAAAACATACATAAAAAATATTCCTTCTCAAATTGAAAACAAAGTTAACCCTTCCCCTCCCCTACTTACTTCCCAACCCCACCCTAGAGAGTAAAAAAATAGTTTTACCGTGTGATGAATTTTTTTCGTAACCCTTGAAAGTATTCATCAAAATTTCGGCATTGTTAATTTCTTCGTCTGATGAAGAATCTTCATATTCATAATCCATATACTTCTTCACCGAGTTCTTTATTTTATCGACTGCTTTTAGTTTTTTTTCCGAAGGTCCCAGGACCGGAGCATCGTTTATGGCGGATTTTTTATTCACTTCTGAGGGCTTGCGATTTTCATTGGCTTGATTTTGTGCATGCCCTCTCCCTCTTCCCCTACCAAGAAACAGTGGGCGATTTTCCATTTTTAAATAAAAGTCAGACTTTTTCTCTGCCACCTAAAACCACAAATTTTCCATTCACGAGAACGAAACCTGCTGAGCCTGCATTTTTAATTACAGCCGGGCGATCGTCATGCGCAGTGTGCACGACGTCGAACGACAACATTTTTAGTCAGCGGTGTTACCCAACTCCAACAAGAAGTCTACTCAATATGGCAAAATCGGTATTGATTCTTCTGCTTTATATTACGCCTATTAATTTATATTTTATCATGCCGAAAGAGTAGATTGTTTTTACTTAAAACATTTTTTTCGTCTAAGATTGCTCCTTTGGGAATATTATCTCGGAGTTTGGTAAATTTCGACCAATCACAAACACTGGTACCTCACTACCTGGAAACATGATTGTTACTTTGAGTGAAACAGAGCTCACTGTATCAAATACTATCTAGTTTTTAGAAACCATTCAAGTGCGTCGCCGAGTAATTGAAATATTTTATTCCAGAGTGAAACAGTGCTTGGGAAAGGGGATCAAGAGAACTTACTTTCAAGTACACTTCAAAACCTTTTGAGTGAAAATGACAAACAAGATGCCAAGACTGCTCTAGAGACGTTATTGAAATTTGCCAAGTAAGTGATATAACTGATGGTGATGGCAATGATAATAAAAATATTAACTTTAAGCTTCTCATCAAAAAATAAATTGTAATGATAACAATGAAGAAATGATCGGTGCTCATGACGATGATGCTCATGACAATTTTAATGCTCATGACAATGATGCTCATGACAATGATAATGCTCATATGATGCTCATGACAGTGATAATGCTCTGATGATGATGTTCATGACAATGATAGTGCTCATGATGATGCTCAATGGCATTGATAAAGCTTATAACGATGATGCTCATGATAATGAAAGTGCTCATGACAATGATGCTCACAATAATGATAATGGTCTTGATGATGCTTATGACAATGATAATACTCATGATGATGATGCTTATGACAATGATAATGCTCATGATGATGATGCTTATGACAATGATAATGGTCATGATGATGCTTATGACAATGATAATTCTCATGACGATGATGCTCATGACAATGATAATGGTCATGATGATGCTTATGACAATTATGATGGTGATAATGAAGCAGAGTTTATCATTGCTGTAGTTTGAGTAAGAAGCTAACATTTCAAGTGTTACGCCTTTTTTGAGCTCTGAAAAAGGTTCAACACTAATAACATGAGCTTTATATTCTACTTTTTGGGTCGATTAAAAATTTCCACCTAGAGTCAGGTTAAATTTACATCTTACTTACTTGAAGACACACTTCAAACATTTTTTTAAAAACTATTTAACATCTTTTGTTTAACTGAATATTCAATAAATGTCAAAATGAATTGTTTTACCAAGAGTGAAAACACTTCTCTTGTTTTAACTACAGTAATGTTTCCCAATATCCAGAAGAAGAAAAGTATAGAAAAATAAGAATAGAAAACAAAGGTTTTCATTCCAAAGTGTGGAGGCTTTCAGCAGCTCAGAAGTTTATGTTTGATTGGGGCTGGGTTGAGGTTAGTATTCACTATGTCTCGATAATTTTATCATTCATTTGCAATCTTGTGATTAACACAACTTACTCTATATCAAAATGGTTGTATCGTTGCTATATAAGTAGACATAAGAAGCCTGAATTTTGAGCATTAGATCTTCTTCAGAACAACTGACTATGCTAAATCCTTTTGTGAGCCTAGTGGCCCATGAGGCCGGTGCTTATCTCCGGTTTCCATAGATAGCGTTAAGCAGATGAGAATCACTGACTCTCCCTGGACAGGACACTAATCCATTGCAGGTTAGCTCCCAGCCAAAGCTGATACTCATTTCCCTACCTCGTAAGGATGGAAAGCTGAGTAAACTTTGGCTAGAAAGAAGGCCACCAAGTTCAAATTTCAGCAGAGCCAAGGACTGTGTGACTATAGCTTTTCATAAGTATTTTGCTGTTACAGATTTATATTTAAAAGTGTTTTTAGGTGTTTATTTAATTTGCAAAAAAATATAACTGTTTACAGGTGATGACTTTATTGAATATAGCTAAGGATGTGTCCTTAGGCTAGGACTATTGAGTGTAGATAAGGAAATTTACTAACTAGTTTAATGTAATTTGTTTGAATTTTGCATAACCTAGAGCTCTTAATTATGGGAAAGCCTTGAACAAGATGATTTCCTAATTGAAAATTGAAAAATTTAGAATATTCTAAAGAGTTGGTGGGAGTGTTATAGTAATTTTAAACTTTAAAATATTAATTAATTCCTGCTCTTCTGTCATCAAATATAATATTATTCCTTTACACTTTTGTCTATTTATTTAGTAAATATCCTTTTTTCAGTGTCAGAATTAATAGTAGCAGTTGACTACACCTGAACATATTGCTACCACTTACACTAACACTTTAGTTTTACCAAGATCAAAAGAAATCAATTGAACATATTAATGAAGTTGTTAACAACTATTTTTCATGATCTATGTTCTGTGAGCCTTTTTATGAGTCAGATCAACAAAGTGTCTTTTTTAGGTTGATGGTTTCCTTCATCTTACATCAGACAAGAATATCCATTTGGTGAAACAAGTTTTACAGAAAAAATTGAGGTGAACCAAGAGTTAAGATATATATTATATGTATGAGTTATCAATAATAATATTTTTGATAATCCATACATTTTGCTTAAAGTTTAATTTAAAATCAAAACTATCTGACTTAAATTTTTTTAATAAAAAGTTCAAGTGTTTCTTTCAAGGAGATCATAAGGGTTGAAAAATGTCTAAAGATGTCCTTTCGATGGTCTGTCTGTTTTTAAAATATCTCAAACAGATAGTTTAAGCTTTATGACATTATTAGAAATGTAGTTTAATTTGTGAGCAAAGTGGGCTAAGCAGTTTGTCTTAACCCAAAATGTTTTTTTATTAGACTAGGAATAGCTAATTTCACTACAGCTGCCCCCACCTTAAATAACTGTGCCAAGATGTGATATCCTTTTAGAGTGATTTCATATTCAGTTTCTTCACTCCAAAAACTTTCCCACCAGCTCTGATCTTTAACCTCTTGGTAAACTTCAAAAATTACCCGATACCACCTTGCGGCCTTGGTGACATCTCAAAATTTACCCGATATGACTATGCGCACCTAATGTTATTTCCTTTTTTCAATTTGGGGGCAACTAATATAAATATTACAAAAAATAAGAATTTTTTTTTGTATTGCAGCTTGTTACCAACACCATGGGTTGTAACAGAACCTGTAAGTGTGGCGACTGAACCGCTAATACTAAAACTGATGAAGTTATCAATTCCTCAAACTCCTGTTTTCCTATGTAAATCAGGTCCATGGACTTTTTTCCAGTTTAGTTCTTTTGTTAACTGTAATTGTAAGTTATGGTTGATTGTGTCACTGGTCTAACTAAGTACATGATGTTTCAAACTATAATTTTTCTTTCCAGAGATGATGATGATGTCATAGATCAGGGAAAGATTAAAAGAAAGATTTAAAAGATATTTTACAAAGAAACTGTTTTGAAAATTATTTTAAATTAACAATTTATTTTAAGATTTAAAGTAGTTTTAGGCCTCCTTTGAAAATGATAAATAAATTTAAAATTTTTGGATAAAAGTATTACCAATACAAATTGTTCTTTCTAAATAAAACTTTTTAAAATAATTATTTTGTAACTAGATCTATGTATAGTTAGAATGAGCTGTGAGTATCTTTTCTGTGGTTTCAGAAAACAGAAAAAGAAAAAGCTTTAGAAGAAGAGAGAAAGAAAATTCAAGAGCAACAGAAGAAGATGAATGAAGAAAAGAAAAGAATCCTTGCTCAAGTAAATTTAATACTTATTATTAAGTGTGAGGACTTAAGTTGTCTCAATAGACCTTTATATATACAGAAGATTTCAGGCATTATTAAAAATAAAATAAAAAAATGATTATGATAAGAAACATAGCTGAAAGTAAAATTATAAGGTAAAAATATTGAACTGTAGCTGTAATAAAATTTAACGGAAAAACTAATGAAAATTCTTGTGATTTTTATTTATGTTAAAGATTAGATCTGACAGAGAGGATTTAAAGACACGGCAAGTTAGAGCATCGGTGAGTTCTGGTGTTGCCAGTTTTGTTACTTACCAGCTATTTATAATTGTAATGTATAATTTGTTATGTTTTTGTTATATTGTTTATTGTCTGAAAGATATATTTTTAAGTTATAAATTTTTAATTAATATATAATTTTTTTCAAGAAACACTGTTTATAACCTATTAGAATTAAAATTTTTATTGTTTTATATTATTTTTGTATTTTAGAAGGCACAGCATCTACAGTCACCAGGAAATATGACAAAGTTTGAGGATATTGGGGTGGATCTAAATGCGGTAATGATTTTTGATAAATTATTTATTAAGAATGACCTTCACCGGTCGCGGGACAGGTATCACGCCTCGCGAGGTACGTGAAATGAGATACAAGGACCTTGCGAGGTGAGAGGCACTTTAAAAAGTTCAAATAATGCTGCCTCCCATCCCTCGCCTCACGAGGCAAAACCAATGAGTACAAGTTTTGACTAAAGGAAAAAACAGTCTATTTGGTCGACGAAATGGCAGTTAACAGTCCAGAGATGAGTTAATATACAGTTTATTGATAAGAATCAGACGGATAAAAACAGTTTTCATGAAAAATATAACAATACAGTACCTTACAGTCTTTGTCATTTGTCGATCAACTTCAGAATATGCTGCAATATGTGCTTGTCAAATTTTGCCCAAACAAGTTACAGCATATTTGAAGATTCCACTTGTTCACATTAAATGCTTTGTGTTTGATTTTAGTAATAAATAAATATAACTACATTTGTAGTGCCATTTCAAAAATTAGAAGCTGCTGTTCTTTCAGATACAAAACTTTTTATACTGTAATTATATTTAGATCACCCTAAGTTTAAGATTCGGTCAGATTCACTGTAGAAGAAAAGTCGTGTTCCATGAAAAAATGTTAAAATGATCTTGTTAAGTTTAAAGATAAAAACTGAGAAAACTTAGAAACTAGAAAACTGATCTAAAGTCATTAGCCATGTTTTTGATTTGGCGTCTTCAATTGTGGGTTGCATTTTTGCTTTTAAATATTTAATTTGTTTACTGTTCTTAATTTTGCCAGAAGCCTCCGAGGTACTTTGTGTTATTATGGTAAATTTTTTGGTTGTTTACACTAGATAATATTTAATTTTTTTTCATTCCAGGGTGGTGGATGAGGTTAGTGGAAGCTGTCTTTGAACAGCAGATAAAAGTGGGAAACAGCAAAACTTTACAAAATAATAAACTACTCAATGTACACACTCTTACATACCATAGGCTGCAAGTAACTTACAAAAGATTACACAGTTTTGACTGGGAATTCAAAACTGTATTTTCACTCAAGAACGATTCTTACTCTATAATAATTGTGACTGAAGCCAGATAGATATAAAACTATAAAGATTGGGATCATCTGATCAAAGGTTTGATAAATTTATAAAGCATGTTAAAAAGACCTCAAAATAGTACTAGCTTTCCTGTCAATGTTTTTTAAGGAGAAGTGATAAAAAAGTTGTCCTTTAATGATATAATGACAAGTTTAATCAAATCAAGGCAACATGTTAAGTGAATTTAAATGGAAAACTTAGTGTGATGGTACGATAATGAGACAGCAGCAGTTTTCACAACCTCCTTGCACTTTCTCTTTGCATTGCAATTCATTATAAGAAAATATTTTTCTTAAGATCGAAAGACTGTCAGAACCTGTGGATAGTTTATTTTAGATAATTTGCATACTATTTTAATAATATATGTCAACTAGTTTAACTTAAAGCAAAACACAACTGCTATTTCTTGCATTTCCCACTCAAAATTACCAAATACTATGACTATAATAACAGACTGCCAAAGTCAACCAGAATTCTGTGTTGCATGAAAATTACTTCAGAAAAGTTTGAGAAAAAAAAACATGGAAGTAGTTGGATACTAAGGCTAGCAGTTTGTTTTCATAGAATGAATTAGTTTCAGATTTGCAAAAACAGATTTGATATTCAATGTTTAGCTTCTTTTGTTCAATTTAAAAAATATGAACATAATATACAATATAAAGATACAAACATAATAAACTCATTTCAACATTCCATTGGCATTCTTTTTTTCATAACTGAATATAGTCCCTGGGGGGGGGGGTGTCCAATGTATTGACTATACAGGTATGTGCCGCTGTTCAGGGTATGGTTTTCAGACCATCCAGTCTAGAACAGGGTGTATAAATCATGGAAATTTTTGTTTAGAACAGGGTTAAAATTTTGCAATATTTACAACTTAACTGTTTAGTACAAGGTGCAACAATTCTTCCCAGATATGAGAATTGGTTTGACTGGGTTTTAATACCCAACTTTCCATCTCTATGAGGTTGGTAAATGAGTAACAGCTTCGGCTGGGAGCTAACTTGCCATGGATTAATTCCAGAGTTGTGGACTCCTATCCACTTAACTCTAAACATAACACACTTGACATAAGCACTGACCCCATGGGCAACTATCATTAAAGGGTTTAGCTTAAAGTGCATTTTAATAAGCTTTTTCTCTTTTGTGTTTGTAACGTTTCAATTTTACTTTATGGAATCTTGTGTGGGAATCTGTCCTTAATGGTTGTTAGCTATGCCATGCTGATGAGACCAAAACAGCTGTCCATGGCTGCTAACATCAGGCTCACTTTTATTTATGGTAGAGTTAAGGGGTAATGTCCATTACTTAGTGCCTTGGTCTTAGTGCCCATATTAGCTGACAGCAAACAGCTAAGCATATATAGCAATCACTCAAAACTACTTCCAGGCTGAATTTTTATTTTATTGCATTTTTATAATATACAGGATGTGGATCTGTAACTGGGTGTTTGGTCCTGTTCTCACATCCCAACCTACAGGGCAGAACAGAAACAAAAACAGTCAACACTTTGAACAGAGTTTGAATAAATTATAATCAACCAAAGATCTATTGACTCAAAAACAGTAACTTCTAACAAGACCATTATGGCTTGCATTTAATTTTACAAGTTGTTTTGAAGATACCACACATTTCAAATATACGAAGATCTTTTTTATTCTATACATGTTTCGACATCGTCACAATGTCATCTTCAGTAGAAAGTGAAGAAAAACCATTACAAATTTTGAATTTAAAACTTAGAGTGATTGACAGTTACATATTTTGTCTAGTGTCTGACTTTGTTGAGATCATGTCAGAAAATAAAATATCAAACATTGATGTCAGTGCTGTTCCCAAAAACATGAAAAAAGTTTTGGTAAGTTGAAATTATCAGTTTATATTACAAGCGGTGGTAATGAACAATCTACTTACAGGCACCTGGGGCTGTTCAGGTTTGCCTCCCTTATGCTCCGACACTGGGGTGGCAGGAATAATCTCCTCTTTAGGCTCCACAATGCTGACCTGGTCGGGTAAAGGTTTCTTTGGACCTGTTTTACCAGTGGGGTCCCATGGTAACATGATTTTCACTTTGATTCCAAGCACACCTAGAAAAAACACAAATATTTGTAGTTAATATGAATGCCAATAAATAACACCTTTTTACATAACACAAGAGAGCAACGAACATTGAATTTCAGGAAAGAAAAAGAACAGGAATCACCACTGAGACAGAAGGAAAAGATGGAGGAAGAAAGCCTCAAGATAGGATGAAAAGAAGGTGCTGAAGAACATAAGGCCGACGGAAATAGATTATTAGGTTCTCGTCCGCTAGTTTCAGAAAAGTGATGCGGGATTTTGATCAACTTT
>JAOEHV020049503.1:0-17146 GCA_025447995.2 Isaurus tuberculatus
GATTAAGATAGTTATTTTTGTTTCGGTTTCTAAATACTTGAAATACGCGCTTTACTTTCATAAAAACTGGGTGTTAGGCCAAGTAAAAAAAAAAAGTTGGTTGGCGTCCCCGCCGACCATTGAAAAAGCGCCCGACCCAACTTTTTTTATATTTTTTATATTGATAGTTTTTCTTTTCAAATGTTTTAATATTTTGCGTCAGCAAAACTTGGTAATAATCAGTTGTCTAAAAATTTATTTGTTATTTGATAGAAACTTACGTCTTAGTTCTGCATTCCAATATGATGATATTTATATATAATATGGTGTACCTGAACACTTGGATGCAAGGCGACAATAAATAGGGATATGTTTTATTATATTCTAGCATAAAAACTTCCGAGTCAAAAGAAAACGTCCCTCCCCACCATAACATTTCTGAAAAAAGACGCTAACCAATTTTTTTTCACTGGGTCTCATGGTCGTTTTAAATTTTATTACAAGATTCTGTTTTTGAAAGTTTTGTGTTTGTTTCGCTAAAATTTGTTTTGTCGGTAAAAAACGTGAAGTGAAAAGTGATTTTTATTTGTTTTTCCTACTTTTGGCCAGTTATAATTTTCAAACTTATGGTCTAAAATCTTTTGACTGTTAACCTTTGTTGTATCTGTTATATGAGAATATTACACGGGCGTGCGGAGACAATTTTATTTTCTAGTTTGCAATTGTTCTGCAGTAAACCACGGCAAAATTGATACCATAGGCGACATTTTTCATGTACGCTTTGCTATGCACTTTTATACCACTGAAATTTAATTCTGATGCCAAAAATTAAAATAAATCAAAGCTTAATTTTATGCATATTAATCTTTTTAGAACGGGCAAAAAAACATTGTATCAAACCCAAACATTTTGAAAGCAGCTTTAAATTTTTTTTTGTTACAGATTTTCAAAACCGAATTGATCTAAAGTTCTCCAAATTATTAGTATGGTATTTTGAGCCTAAAACAAAATTGAAAAAAAAAGGGAAAAATAATAGCTTAGTGCCGAGAGCGGGATTCGAACCCTACGTAACGAATGACTTTAAATCTTAAGACCTATGCTTTGTACTTTAGGCCACGTATGGATCAATTGCTGGCTTATAAATGAAAATAGCTTGTTTGAAAACAGGCGCAAAGTTATTTCGGCATTAAATCGACATTTCTATGTAGAATTGTTACACACCCACCAAAGTGACGACGATATAATGCTCCTTATTTTAGATACTTTCCACTGTCAGATATACAACCTATAATCTTCAAGCTAACATTTTTAATAATCACCTTTTTATATTTCAATCAGTAATAAAATTTCCGCTTGAAACCTTGTCCAGTTGTTAACCGAGCTGATTTTTATGCATTTATAATATAAACCTCGAATAAAACAAAATTTAATGCACGCTTTTTTTTAAAGAACTTTATAAGAACGAGGCTCAGATTGGCCAAAAATCAAGAACAATTTAAGAACAAGCTCAGGCTCAGAATGAAAAAAAAGTGAAAATGTCTTATATTAGTTGAAGCTTTACAGTTTACTGAATCTTGTAGTTTACGTTTGCAATGTGTAAAGTATAAAAACAGAGGCACCGTTTGCCACTTATCATATCTATTACATGTATTGTCCCAAATGATAAACATATTCATCTAATATCAAAAGTTCCTCGTACGAGCAAGAAAAAGTAACAATATTCGACAATTGTATTGATTTTCAATCCCTTGTCTTTCTGTTTTGATTTCTCATCATTTTAACCCGCTCACAGAAATCGAGGCTCAGAAAAATTTACTGGTTCTTATAAAAAAAAAAGTGTATGCCCTTTTTTTTTGCACGAGTTAAGCTCACTGTCGTTTTTAAAAACAAAGCTTTTTTTGAAACGAGAATTATGCCATAAATTGGAAATAAAAACAACCAATAAAAACAATTTAATGTTTACACTTGAGAACTAGCGGGCGAAATTCACAATCGAAAGGGTCAGTTCACTCCACGAACTTTTACGGAAGTTTTAGGAACATTCATCTATTAAATATTATTCTATATATTTTCAGGAAACAAAATTTAAAAAATTTTCAGAGCTAAAAAAAATGCTCACGTTTACGGCAAGAATACTAGTCTTCACGTTGAAACGCCATTCTAGATCTTGCCGTACAAATTAACGCAGGCCTAAACTCTGCCTTTTTTTTTTGTCGTGGAAAGAAAAAGCGAAACTCATACAAAGTTCAAATGAAAAGCTCATAATTCACCTGCAGTACTTCCTCTGTGACGGTTTCTACCGTCACTTCCGCTAAATGCAGAACTAGATGATTACTTTTTTTGCCGTTGATCTACCTTGTCGTATTTGTTGCTACTTACTCTGTTTTTGCAGGCTGTTTCGTGCCTTTCATTTTTTAATTTATAATAAAAAAGCTACGTCTGCTACCTTCCATTACACATTTGTGTTTCCGATTCTAGAATCTAATCATGACCCTCTCTTACACACAAAAAACAAGACACAAAGACCTACTGCATCTTAGTCCAGTAGTAATATTTTTGTATTTTATTTCCATCCATAAATCTACTGGACTAAAGTACAGTAGTAAGATTAATCACTCTTTATTTCAATCCATCATAGCGAATAATCAATTATATTACAATACATTACAATTTGAAAAAACCTTCAGCTTGATTTCTGCAACAGATAAACAATGCAGTGCTGTATTTCCATAAAAATACGTTACATAAACTTTTTAGTTATGTCATAACCTGGTTAGCCTAGTTGGTAAGGTGTCAGTCTATCGAGCGGGAGGCTCGGGTTCGAGTCCCGGCCGGACCAACACTTAGGGTCTTAAAATAATTAAGGAGAAGGTGCTGCCTTTGCTCTAACATCTGAAAATGGTTAGACCTTCACGTCTTCTCGGATAAGGACGTTAAACCGTAGGCCCTTTGAGACCTTCCCGCATGGGTCTTCGTGACCTTTAAAGGCTCTCCGTCCACCCAAGAGTGGTAAATTTCACAAATCAAATGAAATCATAACAACCATGAAATCGGTATTCCTCAGCAAAGTTCAAAACCTTGATACTGGTAATTTGTGTTAACGAAAAAAAGTCAGTTTAACTTTGAAGCTAATAAAAGTAATAACCGTATCAAATTTATACCCGAGTATATAAATGTTGGTAAAGTAACGGCAGTATCTCAATATTGGTCAAGTTATACTTTCTTTTTCTCTGTTTTTGAATCTTCAAAAGAAGTCAGAAGTCAAAGGCTATTGTTTGGCAAAAAACACCATCTCAACCATTCAAATGGCCATTTCCAAATTCAGTAGGCATGGAGCGCTCATTCTTTTTATTGTAAAAGAATTTCGTCAGATTTTTTTCTTGATGTTTATAACGTGGTGGCTGGTGGTTGGCTTTGCGTCCTAATAAAACAAAAATAAATTCTTTTTGTTAATAACTTCTTTTACTTAAAGAGTCTATGACGAGAATTTTTTTGCACCGTTTCAAAAGTAAGAAAATTGAAAATTTGAGAATTGGAGGACAAGTATTGGCAATTTTATATCGCTTAAAATTCTGATACTTCAGCAAAAAATGATAGTTGTCTCGTATTCTAGGATACACAAACGAACGTTTTAGTATGGAGGAGAAACAGAAATGGGGAGAAAGACATTATTGTTGCTTGCATCGAAAAGAAATGTTGAATATCTGAAATCAAAGTAAAAATGAAGCAAAACCCAAAACCTGTGTCCCCAATTACGTCACTCGCCCCAGTCCCTGTGACCATTAAAATAACTAAAATTACTAAAATAACCAACTTTAAACCGCGTCGTTAATTTCTAACTTACAAAACTCAAATTTTGGAATTGTACGTTTGAAACATATTTTCCAAATACGCATTAAAAAAAAAATCGCGTCATAAGTACTTTAAAGTTTTAAGAACTTTTTGACCCTTTTTTTTATCAAAATTTGTCGTCAAATTTATACACATTAAAATCAAAAATATTTATTAGTCAAGAATAAGCAAGTAATCTCATATCAATCTAACTGTCACTGATTACAGCAGTATTATAGATCAGTAACAAAAATAATTTTTGTTGAAAAACAAATTTGTCTAGCACTGGGCGCAGGAAAGATTTTGAAACAGAAAGCGTTTGACTTATATCAACTGGGCTTCTGATATCAAACGATATTCTATTCAACTAAATTACCATTACAACCGTATATGATTTACAAACACTACTGACCCAACATAGCAAGATGGACAACCTTCGCCATGAAAACAGATAGAACCAGATTTTCATCATGGAGTAAAAAGAATTAAAAACTATTCAAAAACTTTTACTGACCTTGTTTATTCCAGTTGCTTCGCCCGTCCATTTCATTTTGTTTGTTATTGAAACAGTTCTTTGATTGATTACACTGGCTCATGAAGCACTTAAATGAGGTTCTTCTTTTAATTGTGGTTCACGCTTTGATAACCTGTTGGCGGAGAATCGTTTTGGCTGTACGTAAACATGGAAATTTTATGCCTTTTCCTTACTGCCTCGATATCACATCAAATGTTTAAAACCTTGGAACAAAACAATGCGAATTGTTTTCCCAAATACAAAACTCTTATTAACCGAGTGCGCGGTCCGTACCGTAAGTTACGGACCAGAGTTTTTTTCCATTCTTATGGCCCAAGCGCGGGCTATGAGAAAAAAAAAACTCGGGTGCGTAACTTACGGTACGGATCGAGAAACGAGGTTAATAAGATATTTATTATATGGCCTTTGTTTAAAACAGTCCGAGGATGAACGCAATGGTTGACAGGTAGAAAGAAAGTTTTATTGTCTAGCAAATAATAGCAATGTTACAAAATTTTTTACTGCGATCGAGGCAAAATGGTTCAAAACTTAATAAAGTTCATTCAGAAATTTCATCCTAAAAATAACACAAACATGGAAAATATTTGCGGACAAAAATGTTGAGCAGTTCGTAGTAGCTGTTTTCATTCTGGCAAAGTTTATTCATTTATTTAGCGGCGCTCTGACCAGCGACATCAACGCCAACGAATTACAAGTTCAGTGTTAATGGTGAACGTTTAAAATATCATTAATCGATACAACAGGAAAAAACTGAAGGCTTTTGGACCGTAAAAACTCTCCAAACAGACTTGATTATCATTGGCACCTGATATCTTTAAAGTGGAGGTTTGTAATTGAACAACTACCGAGCGGCTTTCTGGTTCATTCATGGCGGCTTTTTATTGTGACTTAAAGCATGATGCACTTGAACGCGGATAAACTTGAAAATTTCTGTCACCAATCACCGTGGTTATTGAAATGAATTTTCTTTTCATTGATAAACCGTGTGGTTCTTTTTCTGAAACTGCTAAAGGTGTCATATTCGTCTTTGCCGCCATCTTGTTTACACGATTCGAGAAAGAAAAAAATTAATTATCTGTTAATTTATTTGAACGCTTACTAAATCGAAATATTATTCTTAATAAGATAAAGCAAACTTACCTTTTTATGTTTGTGACGTTCTTAGCGTTATTTCCACCGCTTTCGTTTTGGACTTGTTGCTCCTGTCATTCACTTCCTACTTAAATGACGAACAGCTCAGAAACATTAACAAATGGTCCAATGACAATACAAAATTCATTGATAGAACATGCAGCACAGTGATATGAACACGCCACGCAATGACACGAACACGCCACGTAATGACACGAACACGCAGCGCAATGACACACACACACACAGCCCAGTGACATACCACTAGGCTGTATGTGTTCATGCCACTGGACTGTGTGTGTTCGTGCCACTGGGCCGTGTGTGTTCATGCCACTGAGCCGTATGTATTCATGCCACAGGGCCGTGTGTATTCATGACACAGGGCTGTGTGTATTCATGCCACAGGGCTGTGTGTATTCATGCCACAGGGCTGTGTGTATTCATGCCACAGGGCTGTGTGTATTCATGACACTGGACTGTGCGTGTTAATGTCATTGGGATGTGTGTTGTAGTAGAAGAATGAGAGTTCTGGAATTGATGGCGCAGGGTAGCCCACCTAATAAGTATTCACGTCATGACCTCGTCCCATGTGATGACGACAGCTGCTCAACCAGGATAGTCTCTTGCTGTATCGTCAACCAGGATTAGGTCAAAACGCCTTTTTTATCTTAAAGGAAATTTGATAGTTTGGAGTTCGTTTACAACACGTGTTATAAAAAGTTAGTTTTGTGATCTCCCTTTGGTGGAAGTTCTTTTTATGTAAAAAATCCTTTTCCAAGCCTAGTGGCCCATTGGAGCCAGCGCTTATCTCAAGTTTCCGTAGTGTTAGGCAGATGAGAGTCATTGAATCCCCCTGGACGGGACACTAATCCATCGCTTGTTAGCTCCTAGCCGAAGCTGGTACTTATTTACTGACCTTTTAAGGATGGAAAGCTGAATATGCTTTGGCGGAAAAGATGGTCACACAAACGTTCAAATTTTCGGAAGAGCCGAGGATTCGAACCTGGGACCTTGTGGTTGGAAGGCAGAGATATTACCAACTGCGTCAAAAAACGCCGCCGTCTTTTTATGTAAACTGCAACGTAAATTCTTCTGGTTTTTACGCATGAAAAAAGCATGAGCGAGTCATTGGCGCATGCACAGCTTAAAACAGAGTTCGAGAGAGAGAGAAAAAAACTAAAACCAAGAACATTTGTAGTCTGGTTGAAGTCACCGACTCTGTATAAACTTTTAAATTCGGCTTTTTATGCTTTTGGAAACTCTTAACTTGGGAGAAAAAGCTTTCCTTAGAACAAAAATTTTTGTTCCTCATAAACTGACAGAAATTATAGTTTAATCGACCTATAGCGTCACGTTTGCCTTCACAGCACGAAAATTAAAAATCACGTTCGCGTAAATTTAATATATAAAAGAGACACTACGGAAGCACAATTACGATCGGAGTGTAAAGCTTTGTTTGCTTGTAAAACTTAAATTGTTTATTACCCTATACCATGATCATATGTCAAAAGCAAATGCTGCATAAGAGAGCGCAAAACGGTGTTTTATCACTTCTATGACGTCGTTTTGAGCACAGTGATTTTAAGTTTGTTTTCAAGGTAAAAATTGTTTCTCCAACCAGTAAAACTGTTAAGATATAGCATAGGACGCTGTTTTATCATTTCTATCAGTGGTTTTAAGCCTCTTCTCAATGTAAAAAAAGAGTTTCTAATAGTCCCCTGCAGAGTGCAATTTTACAAACCGGTTTTTTCAGTGCCGTTAGCGCCGACCGTTCGACGTTTTCCCATCCATATTTTAAATCTAATTAGTGTTTTGTCACACACCAGATGACCTAATCCGGTTGAAACCCGTAACCTGTAAAACCTGTTTGAGCAGCCAGGACAAATTTGCGCCGTTGACAAGCACAGTTTTGCAAATGTTAAAGCGCTTTTTCAATATTTTTTTGCTATAATATTGAGTCGTCATTTAAATCTGTTAGTTTTAAAAATTAAGATGGAGTGGGACGGATTAAACGACAGTTGCAATTTTTAAAGTAAACTGGAATTAAGGTTTGGTCTCTTACTGTCAACCTCGAGAGATCAGTCGATGGGACTTACACTCGGATGCTCCGAGCAGCCCTAGATGTAAGTTGGCAGAGCTATACCCCCAACGAGGTACTATATGCCTCCCTGCCACGAGTCTCCGATAAGATCGCATGGAGACGTCTTGGTCTTGCCGGGCACTGCTTTAGGCATTCCAGCCTGACAGGTGACCTAATCCTGTGGGAGCCTCGACATGGACTAAGAAGCAGAGGTCGCCCCCCTTCTACCTTTGTAAACACCTTGAAGAGGGATGTGGGGGCGGTTGACTCCAGCGAGTTGGCAAGCTGTATGGCCAACAGAGCAGATTGGAGCGCCAGGCGTGCAGCTCGGCTGCGGCCGAAATGATGATGATGATGATTGTTTGGGCCATCTTCTTCTGAATATTTAAGACTTGCCCAAATTGTTTGCTTACAGGCAGTTGGTAAGTATTCTTTTCTTTGCTTCTATTTATTTTGCTTGGTTTGTTTCATTTGTGATTTTGGTGGTAGACATATGAGATTCTCCACCCTAACATTTTTCCACCCAACCTTGTCGGACAAACCTCATCTAAGTTTTTACTGTTTGTTTTAGCTGTTTAAGTTTTCCCGCCTTTTTTGTTTGTTTTTTTATTAAATATTACCTTTTCAATTTTTCTTTATTTTTTTTTCATTTTTTATACATTTTTATATATTTTAATTATGGAAATAACTTCCTTTTATAGAAAAAGTTTTTAATTCACTGACTCGAGTGAGAGTCAAACTGAGGATTTAATCCCAGAGAGAACGATTTTGCAACACACAGCCATCTGCAACACCAACACATACAACTTATTCCGTTGTTTAGCTTATGATTTTGTCTCGGGTGATTGCTTTATTCGTCTAACAATAGACTTCAATGCTCTTCGCATAACAATTCTTCCTTGTCTTCCATTGGTTTGCTTTTGAATACAATACAGGAATATTCTTCTATCTTTATAACTTCTGTGACAAAAATCTTGATGTTTAAACTTAACCTTACTTTCAGCTATGAAAACCTTGAGATTGATCTTTCAAATTGACCTTGAGAGTGTCAACTACTTACAAAGCAGCAATAAAGCGTGAGTTATAATACGCGACAACGTAGACTCGTTAAGAGTTTCAAAATAACAAGCTGAGACATTCCTTATTAAGTTTTTACAAACACTGACTTGTTCTTTCTGAGCGAATGAACTGAAGTGAATAATGTATTAATTAACTAGCTGAGAAGCCAACCATCATCATGGTCAGCAGATAACTTTGTAAAAAGTTTGCTGGTGTTGAGAATCGAAAGAGTGTGGGGGTGAAATTGAACAAAAAACGAAAAGTGATAAAAACAATTTAAAATACAATGAAATTAATTGGAGTTAGATAATTCTCTAGTACCAACAGCGTAAATGAGAATAAAGAAATTGGATTTGATTTTCACAGTATTGATAACTCTACGGCATGTCAACTCAGAGCGAGGTAGGTACACCTCCTACGAGTGTTGCTGATTGGTTTAAAGAACCTGAAAGAGTTACAAGGGAACAACAACCAAAATCGCTCCTCTCCAACCATAAATCTCTCCAAATGTTACAAGGGATTGATAGACACTATTGCCTAATCAAGAACCTCGGCCGCCTTCTTTACTAACAATCTAAGCAGAAGGGCCAAGCCTCCTATTGTCACTATTGACTTCATGGTTTCATTCAAGATCTTCTCAGCGCCCATCCACCTCAGTGCCAAACCCACGGCCATAAAAGATCAAGTTTCCACGTGAAGACCAGACATCACGTTCCAAGGTAACTATAAAAAACTAAAAGTTCATTTTTCCATCTTGGTAGACCTTGAAAGCTTCGCTGCCAAGATTCAATCTGCTCCTCAAGACCCAATTACCTCATCAACTTAATAATATAAACATTATCCCTGTGGCTTCTCCTTCAGGTTAATTTGGGAGGAGCAGTACTGCAAAGCTCCCGTAATCTACCATGAAGATGATGCTGTTGACAACTTCTTTTAATCCCATATAAAGAAGTAAAATAATTGTAAATTCCAAAAAACCCTCACGAGGAGCTGACTGTGTTCGTGACCACCGACACTTTTTTTTGTGTGTATGCTGTTATTTTTTATTTATTTTTTGTTTATTTATTTATTTGTTTGTTTATTTATTTATTTAGTTTTTACATTAATTTTTTTATCTCTATTTTTTTTTTTCCTTGTAGTCAGTGTTTTCTTTTCTTTTTTGTTCCTGTTCATTGTATTTGTAGTATCAAGATAATAAAATTATTAAAAAAAAAAAAAAAGACACGTGAAGCCAAAAATATCGACTGTAACCTCAAATACAAGTTACGACGTCTTAGAAATCTTGTGGACAGAAAGTATCATTATCTGCGTTGAAATGCAGCAAACAAAGTATCTCGCACGCTTGGCTCGAAAAAAATCCACCAGCATCATAGAAGTTGTTGTTTAACGATGAAAACAACTTGAAAACGGGACGGCCAATAACTACGATAGAACAGCAAGTATTCCAACAACTTGACATATCAGCAGACCAGTTTTACAGACTTGCACTAAAGAGAGTTAATGAATATAGTTGGCTACATTTGTGGTCGTAACAGCTCTACGTCTACACCAGCTGACAGCGGTTTAAGAAAAACAAGTTCACCAGACACATTTCAGTCATTTTTCAGAACCTCCGCGGCAACGATTCCACTCTGATTATGTAAAACATGAAGAAAACAACCTCATCCCGAACAACATGGAAAATACATTTTATCATTATCTAGCTACCACGATGAGCAACAATCAATTTCATGGAAAAATACATTTCGTTCTTGATTAAGTCAACTTCACTGACTTCCTTCAATTCATGCAAAAAAATTTTCCCTTGAGCATCTAGTTTCTAACTTCGCAAAAGACGGTTCAAGCAAACTCCATCACTTAAAAATAGCACATAGATTATTTCAACCTAATGCATATAGGAGTTTATCCATATGATTATATGGACAGTTTTATGAAATTTCAAATAACGTAACCCCCCCCCCGAAAAAAAAAACACAAAAAGTCTTTCAAAGCTGAGTGAGAGATGAGATCCGCGGAAGGAGACTACGCTGAACCCAAACAAGCCTTTTCTTCTCCCAATCTTCAAATCTTTGGCAAGTACTACGACCTATACCTCAAGTCTGATACCCTAGCCCTTTTCCTCGGCGATGTCTTTGAGAACTTCCGCTCCATCTGCCTCAACTACTATGACTTGGCTTGTTTAAAAGTCAGCAATGTATAACTGGTGCTTTTAATTGAAAAAGGTATATTTGTTCATTAAAGAAGGATTACGTGGTGGGATCGGCATATCAACTCATCTTAGTAAAGCGAACAACCCTTATGTCCCCGACTACATCCAGAGGAGGCATGGAGGTATCTACTCTATCTTGACGCAAATAAAATGTATGGCTTGTCCACGAGTCAAACAATACCAAATGGTGGATGGCCGGTGATTTTGAATAGTCAAACGAAGAGAAGATCTGAGCTTTATACGTTAAAAACTCTGGCAATGATAGTGCGGAAGGCTTTATACTCAAAGTTGACCCGCAACACCTGTATGACCTGAATAACAGCTATCCTTTAGCACCTGAAACAATGAAAATATTGTAAGAGATGCTATCTCCTAGGGTCATAAACTTGCAGAGATTTGAACTCAGCAGTAACGTTCCAACCAAACTCTTTCCCAATCTGTAAAACAACCCCCACTATGGGCCCAAGACATATATTTAACACCAAAGAAAGAGCCTCTAATGATATTTTTAAGCTTGTGAACAACTCCGTCTTTGGGAAGACCACAGAGAAATCTATTCAAACATATGACCGTTAATCTGTTAAACAACGTCAATAAATTCATTTAACTCATCTCTTCGCCCTCCGTCATTGCAATCTGCTTTTTTTTTTCTGAACACCTTGCGGCAGTTTACAAGTGCCAGCCAAATCAATACTTCAATCAGTTCATCTAATTGGACTTGCCATTCTCGATATGTTCAACGTTCTAATGTTTTTGATTTCCACTACAATTACATCAACTACAAGTACCAGAGTGACGCCAAATTCCTTTCACTTGCACTGACAGCCTCTGGTATGATATCTGATCAAAACCCACATCTACAAGGATACGGCTAAAGACGCAGACCTGTTACAGTTCTGATCACCCAGCAAATTATCTTCTTCACAGTACTGTCAATTAAAGAAAAAAATCGGAAAGACGAAGAGCCAAAGAGTTCACGGGACTGCACCCCAAGATGTACTCCCTACTTTACAATATCAATAGCAAACAAAAAGACAAAGGCATTGAAAAGAATGCGACAATACGTGTATTGCGTGTCATGGTCATCCGTATGATTATATGGACAGTTTTATAAAATTTCAAATAACGTACACCCCCCCCCCCAAAAAAAAAAAAAGTCTTCTAAAGCCGAGTGAGAGATGAGATCAGCGAAGAAGACTACGCTGAACCCAAACAAGTCTTTTCTTCTTTCAATCTTCAAATGTTTAGCGAATACTACTACGACCTATGGCTATACCTCAAGTCTGATGCCCTAGGCTTCTCTCCTTGATGATGTCTTTGAAAACTTCTGCTCCATCTGCCTCAACTACTATGACTTGGCTTGTTTAAAAATGAGCAATGTACAACTGGTGCTTTTAATTGAAAAAGGTATAAATATTTGTTCATTAAAGTGTATTGCGTGTCACGGTCATCCGTATGATTTATTGGACAGTTTTATGGCGTTGTAAAGAATGCGACAATAAGTTATTGCGTCTCATGGTCAAAGAACAAAAACTGGCTTTCTTGAAGCAAAGACGAGAATATACTCTCATATTTTTTCCATCAAACTGAACAAGATTAGTTTTAGTCCCTATGATAAGGACTATTTGTTGGACAATGGATATTCATCCCTTACCAAAAGACACTATCACATGAAAGATCAGAAGTGAAACTTGTTTTCAAGATTGTAAATAGCTAGAAGTGTAATTGCTTGAATGCAGAAATTTTTACGGCATTTGTAAATATGATTTTTATGGAGGTTCTGTCCCATTACTATAACAGCATTAATGGCGCCGAATAAACCTGTCTTTATAACTTCGTCTAGCCTTGAGGAAAAAGAGCTAATCATCGACTTGAGCATAGTGTTTAGGTTAGATTCCTGGGCTTTTAAAAGGTTTCTTATTACAGCCCTTGACACTTCTTCTTCAATTGCTCCTTCACTTTCAGCCCTTTTGCTTGCCTTCCACAACCCAATAAGGGAGGGAAAAAAATTCAATAACCATTGTTCAAAAACTGGAATAATACATTGACGTATCAGTAAAGTGTCTTTTTAATAAAGGTTTCCTTTTGTTGAGCCTTTTTTAAGTTGCATTTAAGTCGACACCAAAAAATTGTTTAGACTTTTATTTTCTTAGGTTCTGTCAAAAATAATCGAATCTTTCAACATTCATGATTCGTAAATATTCTAGACATTGTTTATATTTAAGAAAAGCAAAAAAAAAAAACAAATGTGCAATTATATAATATCAAACAGGTCTTTAACAAACATCTTCCTTCACAAGAATTTATTCTTTATGGTTTACAAGACTCATTTTCTCATTTTTTTAAGTTGGCCGCACGTGGAGAGGAACCTATCACATTCTTGAACGAACTTTTAAAAGAAAAGACCAGTCAAAAACGTTATAAAATGAGGGGTCGTTAGACAAATATGAGAGGCAGATTTCATTGCACTACTGCATACCGCCCATAGTTCCACCAAACAAAAAGTCAAAGCGACCACCATCACCAAGGAAACAACAAAAGATAAACACCTGACTGAACATTTCATTGAGCTCTAAAACCAACAATAAACCATGGTTGACAGTTGGTTTTAATTTCTTAATATGCTTCTAGAAAACTCAGCAAAGACCAGTCAAAAACGTTATAAAATGAGGGGTCGTTAGACAAATATGAGAGGCAGATTTCGTTGCACTACTGCATACCGCCCATAGTTCCACCAACAAAAAGTCAAAGCGACCACAATCACCAAGGAAACAACAAAAGATAAACACCTGACTGAACATTTCATTGAGCTCTCACTAAAACCAACAATAAACCATGGTTGACTGTTGGTTTTAATTTCTTAATATGCCTCTAGAAAACTAAGCACAGACCAGTTGGACTTCGAGTGAAGGATTATTGCACTGTTTATAATGCCACATTAGAAATGTGGAAACTTAAATTGAATTAGAATCAGAAACCGTGACTGAAGAAAACAAATCGGGCATGGCAAAATGGCTACACTGTTCGAGAAATGCATCACAGTTTATAAGATGTTGATACATTGGTTGATCTGGCCTGGATCCGTGTTCAATCAAATGTTTCCAATGACACCTGTCTGTTTTTCCTACATAATCTTCATTGCAGCCCGGGCATTTGATACTGTAAATAACATTAGCTCTCTGATCCATTGGGACTTTGTCCTTTGTTGATAGAAAGAAAGACAGTTTCTTGGTGTCGAACAGAATAATGAATTTCACGTCTTCTTTCAAATAGCATCTGATTTTCGTTACGCATGATTTCAGGAGCTTGTCACCTTTATTCCTGAGGTATTAAACACGTATCCACGGGGTCTGGGGGCATGCTACCCCAGAGAATTTTGAAAATAGTTTTTTCAAAACAATTCGGCCTTTTTTGTGTTTATGCCACTTTTGGTGAGCGGTAATTTTCTCTGATATGTTTGATTTATATAGCAATAAGAGCATGCTCAAATTAAAACATTGATTAACCATACTAAGTGCTTCTGCAGTGTATCTTTTATCAAATAAATTACACTAACCTAATTTTGTTACTTTTGTGCTGTAAATGTGAATGTCATGCTAGGTTGAATTACAAAAATATTTAAATATCATTTCTACTGATTTTATGATGAACAATATTTTTTGCTCTATGCATTGCATTTTCAATCCAACTTATGGTGCCCAGAGAAAAAGGGTGGTAACTTTTGTACATCTGTAAAGATCGTGACAAAAGCCAGTTTTAGTTGGCCAAATGTTTTCCTAATTTTTTTTTTGTACTTTTTTCCATAACAAAATTTATTTGACATAAATAATCCTTGATGTCACAATAAAAGAGTAAGATTTCAAAAATATAAAAAATTTCGCTTACATAATCCAAAACAAATTATTTACCATTGCCGCGGTAATTACTTTGTACGTGACGTGAATACTAAAAAGGTGCAAAAAAATTAACGGGAAAATATAACGCTTGACACTACAATAGTCCAATACGGTTTCCCTATAGGTTTTAGGTTATAATCCCAGTTGGCGAGCAGGTGGGGCAATACCGGTTCATATGGTGACGTCAACACTAGGGAATGGGGTTTAACAAGAACACTAATTGGGTATGCCATACTGCGCCGGCTGTTCCAGAACTCTTATTTTCCTGCTACGAACACATACCCCAATGACACGAACACAGACAGCCCAATGACATAAACACACACGTAGCCCAAATGACATGAACACAGACAGCCCAATGACATGAACACACACGTAGCCCAAATGACATGAACACAGACAGCCAATGACATGAACACAGACAGCCCAATGACATGAACACAGACAGCCCAAATGACATGAACACAGACAGCCCAATGACATGAACACACACAGCTCAATGACATGAACACACAGTGCAATGACATACAAACACACACACACCGCAATGACATACGAACGCACACAGCACAATGACATATGAACACACACAGCACGATAACATAGAAACACACTCAGCACAATGACATATGAGCACATACAGCACAATAACATAAGACACACAGCGCAATGACATACGAACACACACAGCATGACATATGACCACACACAGCACACTGACACAAGAACACATACAGCACAATGACATACAATCACACATAGCACAATGACATACAACCACACACAGTGCAATAACATATGAACACACACAGCACAGGACACAAACACACAGCACAATGACATACAAACACACACAGGAAGACATATGTAAACAGGTGATTAGCTCAGTACATTCCAATGTGTAGTTATAATATATACTAACTATACCACCAATTTTTATACTTGCCGCCCTTTTCTTCCTCAATGCTTTTGCTCCATGAAACCGCAAGAGTTGACTGTCACTACTATTACTACTATCCAGTAGGCAGTTGTCCATGGCTTGCATGTCCTTCCATCTAATAATAAATTAAAAATATTAACTAGAAATTGCTGATAGAAAGGAAGTGCTGCGACATGTGGAAACGAGTTTAGTAGCAAGTCCATGTAAGTTATTTCATTTTAAGCTCTTCCAGTTTAAAACAAAAAAATAAGTTTTGCACTAGCTGACCACAAGGTGAGGTGAAGTTGACTGAATTTTTTTTGAGCCTGAGAAAACTTGCTTAAGATCTTAGCTTGCCCACCAAGGCACTGATACCAAGAAACTCCCCTGCTCTTGCCTCATTAATCTATATATGAAGTGTCTGGAATCAACAACGGTTTTAATAACATAAAGTACTCAATGAGTACCGACGGTAATTTCATATCACAATACAAAACAAATTTAAATTCAAAACAAACCCAAAACACAGATATTGTCAAGATGGTGCCCCTTCAATGCATTTGTTGCAGGGTGGGGTGCTTCCTTGACCTCGTGTATAACATCAATAATGATGGGTGAAACAATGATCTCTTCGAAAGGAGAGGTTTATTATAAAAAAATAAAGCACAAAACTTTAAGGAAATTTTGTTTAACCTAGGATTACAGTTTAAAATAAGTTAATTTCAGCAATCAGTTCAATCTGACATTTTAATACAAGTTAAAAAATTTTAATTTTGGCAATCGGCTCGATTAAACATTTACAAGTTAAAATAAGTTAATTTTAGCAATCGGCTAAATTTAATAAAAATAAGTTAAAGTCAAGATTTCATATCATCATTGTTGATGTTAAGCACGAAGTCAAGGAAGCGCCCCACCCCCCCCCCAACAAATGCATCGAAAGGGCGCCATCTTGACAATATATCCCAATACACTATTAATTTCTCATATTATCATGCATTTTATGGAGATCGGTGATGATCTGACATTTTTAAAATACATCATAACGACTACTAATCCAAGAATGAAAACATCGTTGAAATCGGAGTTTTGGATCAAAAACGCGTCTGATCTTTGGGTGGAAACAATATCTCAACTTTATTCAAGTCATAATCATCTTGTCAATAAGTTTACAAGCGCAGTTGTTTATACAAGTCTCAAGAGGATTTCAGGCAATTAAAGTAATAAACAAAGTAATAAACAAAGAGATACAATACGATTAGAGATTAGAACAGTTCAAAGTCTCTGGAAGATTTGAGGACTTCGTTTATAGTTGGACATGATTATGACATGAATTAAAGTTGAAATATTCCAAACATCAGACTCGTTTTTGATCCAAAACTTGGATTTCAACGATGTTGGATTGGTCTCGGATTAGTAATCGTACGTGCGCGTTATGTAATAGATAAAATATGAGCAGGAGATCTTTATGAGGATTTAAAACATCGAGCCGCAGGCGAGCTGTTTTAAA
>JAOEHV020049600.1:0-17146 GCA_025447995.2 Isaurus tuberculatus
AGTTCAGGTCTGAAAACGGGTATGAATTTTAGAGGTCAGGTCTGAAAACAGGTGTGGAAAATGGCATGTTTAGGTCTGAAATAGGGTCAGGATTTGAAGACCCGGGTGGCACACCCCCACCAAGAATTCCGAGGAGTACCCCCCCCCCCCCGGGAGAGCAGCCTTTTTTACACATTTAACAAAAGTAAAAAGCAGAAATAAGTATTCTTTACTTAAAGGAAGCAAGTCACAGAGATTTCGCAAAAACTCAATGTTCTTACTTTTTTCCATGAATGCAACAACTTCATCTTCAAATCTAATAAGGAAAAAAATTGAACCAAGCTTAAACAGTGATAAACCCTATTTCTTCCTCAAATTTAACCTATGATAATTAATAAAATTAATACATTCTGTCTGCAGTAGTTTCAAACAAGACATCAACCATCACGAGCAATGTTTAGTAACACAGTTAATGTTCACTTTCTATTTAATACATCTATTAGTTTACAAATTTTAATTAGCACTTTTCTAGTTGAGGGTGATAAATAGTTTTTTAAGGCAAACTTAATCTGAAGTAGATGTGTCACTTGACATTTTTTACTTTCTGGGTCTTGTAGGTTGTTAACCCAGACACTGCAACAAATGGTCGTTGAAATTAAATGAAACTCATAATATTGCGCTAGGTAATTTAAGTTATTGACTACATCTAAAATACATTTAAATGAAAATCTATACAAAAACAATTATACTATAATTTTTCAATAACTTCTATGAAAAAATCCTTGCCTTCCCATTAAAGCCTGGGCTCATAAAGTTTCATCTCCTACTTTTAATTTTGATTCCTATTTCTACCCTAAATCATTTTGAAACCCCTGCTCTGTGAAAAAATCTGATTGCAGTTTTCTGATTGAGATGCATGATTTGTTTGTTCAAATGCCTCACATCTGGCCTCACCATCCTGGTAAGCAATGAATATTATATTTATATTCATTTAATTAAAAGAATCTTCCATTTGAACACTAACTACCTTTTTACAATATCTTCAGATGGTATTTCATGCCCAACACAGTTCATCTTCCTGTATTCAATGCCCCTACTTGTGAACTCCTATAAATCAGAAAGACATGTAATTAACATATTAATATTATTTTTAAACAATTTTTAAAAATTAAGATACTTAAGACACTAGTGCAGAGACAGTGTAAGTGAGTTCAGATACGTTTTTAACTTCCCCAAAATTTATATTTTTAGCTTAAACAATGACTGAGAGAATTTTAGTTCTGATTGAACACCAATTTTGTAATTGACTTTTCAGTCAAAGGAGCTTAATAAGAACTAAATACTTTACAAGTGGACTATGCAAATCATGCTTTGTGATTGGCTAATCTTCCATAGGTTTATTTTCAATTATAGTAAGTTGCTTATTGAAAAAAAATGCTTGTTTTGAAAATCTAGTTCTCAAATTAAAAAAATTTGATTCTCAGTAAGTCATTGGACTGGCACCCTTTGTTCAGCCTGTAAACGAGTATTAAAACCACTGTTTTGCACATCTGCAATGTATTGCATTGAAAAACTTTGACAATGTTAAAAATCTGGACAATTAACCTGGCTTGTTTAAAGATTAGCTTTATAGTTTTCATTGTGAACAAAATGTTTCGGAAGCTATTTAAATGATTGTTTTGTTGTGAAATCAATACAAAAGACCAAAAAGATTGAAGTTTGAAGATTTTTAAGTAGAAACTCTGTGAAATTTAAAGGTATGAACTGCACATTTGTTCAAAGTTTGGCAAAGCCAAGGAATTGAACCTTGGACCTTGTGGTTGGAAGGCATAGATCTTACCAACTGCGCCAACCATGCTACCTAGATTACTATATAGGCACAGTGCTTATTAATTAAAGAGTAGGAGTGGCACTTGTAAATCTAGGTTTCTATGCTTAGGCTAATCCTTTTGTTGCATACCCTGGCGTCATAGTATCTTCTTGTGTTTGTAAGATCAATTAACATCTGCAGTTGAAATCCATTTCTTGAAATAATTGTTATAAGATCATCTGGAGTAAACCTTTAATAAATTTTAGGAAAAATTAATAGTTTACAGTACAATCAAGCAATCACAAAATAAAAAGCATGCATCAACAGATAATATTTTGAAAAATTTTAGAGTGTACGCAATTATCAAATAGTTTAAAGCTGAAATTTCTGTATTAAACACAAGTAAATGACTGTACATCATCTCTGGCAATCCATGGGTTTGTCTGGTCAATATCCAATTCTGACTGGACATTCCAGCCATTGACTGGCAGTTATTTGATGCCCTTAATTTAAAGTGTCTAGTGCAAAAACGATGTACTAGACTAAGTGACTTTGTATTAAGTGCTAAATTCTCCCAAGCACTACAAAGAGATAATATGGATATTGTAGAGAGAATCAAATTTTCATCTAATGTAATTTTCAATTATTCCAACATTAAAGGGATAATATAGAAAGAATTCAGAACTTTATTTATGAAACTTTCAACTCTCCCAATATTACCCCTATTATCTTTCAGTGTACCTTAGGAGAATTTAGTATTTCATACAAAGTCACATCGTTTTTGCCCTAGAACCTTTAATTATAACATTAAAATGATCACATGCAGTCAAACATTAGTACATTTTATACTTATAGCAGATCTATTGTAATCCAAGTTTTAAAGTGGGTTGTTTCTTATATTAATATTGTTTTTAAATATAAGTAAAAACTTGAACTCACCTTTCATTTTGCTTAATATGTAGGCCTTTACTTGGTTTAAGCTGGCTGTTGTATCTCTTTTGTAAGGAAAACATTTCATGAACAAATCAAATTTCTAGCAAACAATTCAGCTCATTACAATTATAGTAATTGTATTTCTACCTAGTTTTCAAAAGAGGTAGAGCTTCAATTTATGGCCAATTTGTAGGATTTCTCCCTTTTTATTACAAGGTGAGGTTCAAAACTTTGTGTTCCCTTCACTGACTGCAATAAAATTTTTAATGCTATTAAAACAAATTAAAAAAAATAAAT
Source organism: Isaurus tuberculatus (assembly GCA_025447995.2). Lineage (NCBI taxonomy): Eukaryota > Metazoa > Cnidaria > Anthozoa > Zoantharia > Zoanthidae > Isaurus > Isaurus tuberculatus. Next base: position 3,020 of record JAOEHV020049600.1, read on the forward strand.
GTTCACTTGTTGAATAAATTTTTACAAAAACTATTAAAAATGCATCAGCAAGTAGGTTGAACTCTAGGTGGAAGGCAGCGTCGTTGACAACAGTGCATTTGGTAAGATCTCTGCCTTCCAACCACAAGGTCCCAGTTCAATCCCCAGCTCTGCTGAAATTGGAACATTTGTGTGTTGACCTTCTTTACTGCCAAAGCTTTCTCAGCTTTCCATCCTTACAAGGTTAGTTAATTTATGGGTACCAGCTTCAGCTGGGAGCTAACCTACTATGGATTAGTGTCCTTTCCAGGGGGAGTCAAGGACTCCGAGTCTTATCTGCTTAACACAGAAACCGAAGATAAGTGCTGGCCCCATAGACCACTAGGCTAGTTAAAGGATTTAGCTTGGTGGAAATATTAGATCATTGCTGACGGAAGAGTAGGAAGCTGATGCTTTGAGTCATAGCCCTTTGTCTAAATGGTTCATCTAGAGTTGATTAAATGATGAGTACAGAGATCTATTAGAGCTCATCCTTAAGGATTTGGCAGCCTTAATCCTTTCATTTTTAAGGTTTTATTGTTAAATCATGGTACCTGTAAGGAAATGGATCATGATTATCATGTTGACTCACATTGACATTTTGAACTTGAACTGAGTTAACTCACATGCACTTCATGCTGTGTTAACATGTGTTTCTAAAACTTGATCTTAGATTATAACATTCATTTCTGAATTCATGTCATACAAGTTATAAAAGTTGTTCTGTTGTTTTAATATTATGAGCATTTATTTCTTTGGATCTTCTTTATAATATTTAACAGTACCTACCCTGGATAAAGGAGTTTTAAATGCTAATATCCTCTCTTCCTTGATTGGATTTCCAACTGGTTTATAGAAAGTCCATCTATTTAAAGTATAATTAAGAAAATTAACAATATATGAAAAACCTCAACCAATAATCTCACATTACTCAAAAACATCAAATGAAAAACTAAATTAAAAAAACAAATTGAATCTGTGCTCAACTTTTGTGTACCAAATGAATACTACAAAGAAATTTAATGCTGACTGCATTCTTAACTTATATTCCAAGAAGCACAACATGCCTAACCTAACGATTAAAAGCATTATCGATCAAACCATTTCCTAGTAAAAACAACTTAAGAATATGACACAGTATAGAGTATAGCGATGTGACCAATAACATCTACTTCAAATAAAGAAAGGTTTTAAAAATCAGTTAGATAAAGGAAGCGGGACAATGCTGCCTGAAATGAGCACTTATATCTGTTAAAAATGCCATTAAACAAATTGCATCAGTTTAAAACTACACTTGGTTTACAATCATCAAGACTTGCAATTACTGCACATTCAAGTTTACAGTCCGAAAATTTCTACCCACTTCACACGTATACGTGTCCGCACGTACAACGCGAGCCATAAGTACCGTTTACGCATCGACAAACGAATTAAAACTTTTTCCACTCTTCATGCAAGCTTTTAATGTGCTTCATCCTAAACTAATTTTAAACTTCTGAAACTTTTTTATATAACAAGCCGTCTTCCTATTTCGATTTTTTTGTCTATCAGGCAAAACACGTGTAAACTAAACCACGCTTGGTTTCATATGGTTTCACTTTCTGTTTTAATAGATCATCACAGTGTTTACCAAGAGTATCTGCCTTACCTGTCTGGTATGGTCAATTTAGCCATCCGAATTAAGTTATTCGGAAGATGTAGCAATTTAAAAATATATATATTGCTGGTAATTTTAGTCAATGAAACTTCCGCCCAGCGCGTCTTTTTCCATGAAACGAAGAAACTGGTCAGTGAACACTCAAAACCAACAAGTCAGCGGCTGCACTAAGTAACTTACTAACTTTGGAGCAAAGATAGGAGGCAAAATTTGTTTCTGTTTAGTTGAAAAATTCCTTGTTTGGCTTTTAAATATGCAGCGTGCTCCACAACCCAGTTGTTTTGATCGCGTTAAAATTGGTTTTGGGATAGGATTTGCCGTCGGGATGAGTTCAGCGGCACTATTCGGAACTTACTCAGCACTCAGGTCTGTCAATGTAATACGGATTTTTAAAAGCTAAGCTTAAGACAAGCCGTTGTGCTACCTTAGATCTCGTGTTTGAATAGTTTGGCTGGATGAATCGAATGTTAAATAAAACTTTAAGAATGATTTCAGACTGAGCAAATCGTAAAATATACTCCTCAGTTTAAACTTTTTTGAGAGGGGGGAGGATGGAATGAAAGAAACTACTCCCCCTTTGCTGAGCATCCAACTCCAAATAAGGTAAATTTTTTGATTGAGAAAAGGAGGTTGGGGGGGGAGGGTTGGTTGGTTGAACAGTTTCCCCACAAAAATTGATCTCAAAATTTCAATGAAATGCATTATATAATCATGAAAGGCATATAAATGAGCTTTATTTGTTTCATTCTGATCAGTGTTTTTTTTACTTCCAATCATTTTGCTATAGAACAAACTTAACATATTGAAGTTATATCTTGTTTATTTTGGAGCTGAATTGGCAAAATGTGTCTTTTCTATTGTTGGTGAGGCAATATAATGATTTCAAGCCATATGTTTTAGAAATAACAACTGACTAAGATAATCCAGGCCACTGCTAGTTATGGGATACTTTATAAATTACAGTTCTTATGAAGAGGATGATGCCGATGATTATTGCCCACATTGTTGATATAGGGAAGTTATGTTGGCCTAGTGGTTATCACTAATGCCTCCCACCAGTATGGACCCAAGTTCAAATCCTGGGGTTCCCATGTAGGCTGAGATTTGGCAATCTCAGTCTGACATTGAGGGTTTTTCTCTGCGAACTCCAGTTTTCCTCCCTCCACAGAATTGACTTTCATGCCAAAATCTGTGCCATCAACCTCTTAAACATTAGCCTCTAACTAGGGAGATTGGGCAACCACTTCCTGCATATAAAGACGTTAAATAAAGTATTTATTATTAATTATTATTTATGGCAGATATGGCTTGAGAGGAAGAGAGTTAATATCAAGTGTTGGAAAGATTATGTTACAAGGTGGTGGGACATTCGGAGTATTTATGGCCATTGGAACAGCAATAAGATGTCCTTGACTAACAGATTTAAACAGATATTAGTTTTGTATTATACAAAACACAGAAAGTTTGAAAATCCATAAAACACAAAATAGACACAAACTACAGCAGACATACATACAACCTTGATTGATGTGACATGGTGGCCAGAAGATTACATTTAGAGATGAAGGTTATTCCAGTGTTTAATTCTTTTTTTCAAAAGCTTATAAATAAGATGAGAATGGTTCTAACTAATTATAATCTTTTATTCTGTGTCGATTTTTGTACATCTTAGAAACAGGTTAGGTGTTTGACAGAAATAAAAACTGCTTCCCTTTTACATTTCTTAATAATTAATAGTACTCTGTTAACTGTCATTTTTTGTTTGTTACATATTACGAGCCGATATCCTTGATAAAGCTACAAATAAAAAAAACCAGAACTTTTGTCTAAACAGTGACTTGCTTGGGGGAAAGAAATTAATCTTAAGAAATGTTTTGCTTGAAATGGTCAACTGTTCTTATTAAAAGTTTATTTGATATTTTTTTATAATTTTGTTCTCGAGAATGAGTCGATCATTTCAAAACTTAAAAAACAACTGTTTTTCAATGCACCCATGTGGTATCAATTGTAAATTTTATCTACCAGTGCCATAGCTGGGCAAAATTGTTTGGGGGGCCAAACTTCACCAAACAAGCACCAAAGGCATGAGTGAAATCTATGGGGCTCTGGGGAAAATTTTCATTTCTGAAAATACACCAAATTTTAAAAACTAGCACATATATATTCCAACTGTGCAACGCTATTTTTTTCAACTAATAACTTGGCTTTGAATGTGGATCACACAGATTTCTGACAACATACCGCTAGTCAAAGAGATTATAAACCACAAAGCTCGACAAGGAAATTCGCCTCACTCAACAGGGGTTCATTATTATCAGGACAGCTTAAAAAAGTGTTTGGTTCGTATTCTAGTTAATTTTTACATTCTTTCTAGTATTTGCATACAAACTCAAATTTTGGCAACCCCAAATCTCTTTTTCAACACCAGTAAGACCAAAAAGTGTGGGGGCTGAAGCCCCTCTGGCCAGCCCCATTCCCTTTCGTGGTTCCTGAACTGTGTGGTCTGAATAGTTATTGAAGTTTGGAATGGTAGCAATAACAGCAACGTCATTTAGAAAGGTATAGAAAGCAAAAAACTAATGATAAATTTAATTTACATAAACTCCTATATTAAGTATCTATGTAAGTAAGATCGTAATAATTTTTCTCTCCAAAAAATGAGAAATTCATCTATTTTAATACTTTTTCTTTTTTTCTTCTATAATTATTGGGGGGGCCACCCCCCAGTCCCTCCCTTAGCTACGGCATTTTCTACATAACATTACTTTGAAAACCCTTTAGACTCAATGTAATTTCACGTTTGTAATTTAATGTATTTTATTGTTCTTGGGATGTTTCATTATAAAGTTGCATGTCTTCTTTAAAAACATCCCTCAGTCTGAATGAGGTTACTGCATTACTAAATACTGAAGTTCATATACAAGAATACACAGTTTGTGACACATAGTTACTCTAACCGAAGATTAAAAAACATAGTTTTATGATGAAATAATACTTATTTTACTGAAACATTCATGCACAATCTAGTAAAAAAAAAAAATTACAAAGCACATTTTTCTTGAAAAGCCAGTTCTTTTAAAAAGGTAGCTACAAATTAACTAATATGCACAGTTCAAATTCTCCTAAAATAAAACACTACATTTACACACAGAGGGTGTAAACCCTTATGTATCTATATCAATGTTAAACTTAAAGGAAAAGAGGGTGCAGGGCAAGGCAGTTTAACTTTTGTGGCATTTTTTTTCCTTCCCAACAGAAATTCGGGTCAAACTCAGTAAATATACATCCAAAAGTTACAGAATCTTAAAAACCTTTCAATAGTGCATACAGATTTTCGGTATATTTATTTGTTATAAAAATCAGTGCACTGAGTTATACTTTTCAAATACACAATTTCAAACACTTTAAAATGACTAAAATATATTTGTAATAAATAATTTGACAAAAAAATAAGAAATGTCAGAGCTGTCAAAACAACCAAATTATAATTACTAGTAAATGACTAAAATTTAACTGAACATGACACTTATAGAAAATGAACTGAACTGATATGTGAAGCAAGTGCCATTGGTTTGAAAACATTACGAGCAATTTTAAGCATAAAACAATTTGATTTGAAAGGTTGCAATTACAAATTTCAAACAAAATGGCATGAGGCAATTCATGTTCAGTTAGAATATCATTATAGTCATTTTGAATTCACATTTTAAGCCAAAGAATCACCTACTTTTTGCAGCTATGAAAAAAAAAATCAAGAAAAACATGAAATGACACTCAAAGTCCATCACATTTTTCCTGAGGTGTGATTGGCTGTTGAAAACGTTTTCTGTTTTTTCATTGGTTGATCAAAACTGACACTGAAAGTTATTTCTGTTTATGTTAGTACAGAGGATTTTCAAAATTTTTATACATTTATCAAAGTCTAGTTGCATATGAATAAAAATCAAACATTAACCAGTATTTCAGTATTATCTCCAAAAACATTTATAATTATAGTTAAGTGATCTTACTGCTAAAAAGCTAAAAACAAGTCTGGTACTACTTGTCCAAAGCAAAAAAAAACTTGCTAGACTTAGTAGATCAACAAATATTTAGGTCATATTTTAATTTACAGTAACAAATGAATGAATATTGCTTCACCTTAAATTGCACTGCTGGATTAAACTTTGCAAAGGATGTTCTTAACGAATCTGGGTTTCTCTATTCTTGCTTGTGATTTTGAAATTTCAAATGTAATGTGACCTTCATAGAAGTTGTGCCCAATACAGGTCAAAAATAACTCAGTTTCAGAAAACTCACCAATGTTGGATAAACAGAAAACAGAATAACCAAATCGTGTTTAACCCTTTAAGCCCCAAACACGACAAATGACGTGTTACCAAATTCTCCCAACTAAGTTCCATACTTTCTACATAAGCAGTTTGGGAGAATTTGGCTTTTCAACTTCCACAGCTTATTCCACTTGATCAATTTCCAGTTTCTAATTGGCAGTTATACTATTTTGCTCGAGTTATGTAAGGAGAAGTTAGACATTGATAAATTGCCTGGGGCTGAAAGGGTTAAAATCTTGAATCTTTTTTTTAATTGTAAAATTAATGAACAGTACAAAAGTTAAAAATAAAAAAAAATTGGTGATCTGCATTCAGTTATGAATTTCAACCTATACTACACCACAAAACAAAAATCACATTTATTTCCTACTGTCACAATGCTTTCTCATGATAATTGATTACACATTCAGTTACACTGTAACCATAAGTACTTCATGTTAAAACTGGCTAATTGTCCTGAAAATACGATATAATAAACTTTTTAATATTTACACATAAAAGTTTAATTTTACTTATGTATACATTGCTAAACAAATAAATGATAAAAAGCATTATTACCCAACAAAACAAGATATTTGCTCTTAAACATTTAATACTATTCTAAAACCATAAAATTTGATATAAGATCACAGGAATTTATCACTTTACCATAAAACAATATATAAATTCTTGTAAGACTGCAGATCTTGCAGCTGTCATTGAAACACAAAAATTCTGGTTAAATGGCCTATATCTAAGATTTTGATTAAGTTTTTTTTTCAAATGGATGAACCAAAACTGCTTTCATGTTAGGTTTTGTAAGTTGACACTCCTTATATCTTCCACAAACTTGTCTGACGATTGCTTGCCTTCGCAAAATGTCAATACTTAAAGATTTTAAAACACCTTACAAGATCACACATATAGAAAAGAATGCTGAATTGCTTGCAAATCTCTACCACATGACTATTTTTTACGTGCTAATGATTATTTAAATAAAAGAAACTACTTAAACAGTGAGACGTGTAGTGTGGCATTTCAACTATCCTCAAAACAAAGGCACTTGAGTTGTTATCAGCCATGTTTCATTCACAAAGTTACCAAACCAAAAAAAAAACCATCAGTCAAAGCTAAATTAAACACAAAAGCCCAACTTTAGCTTTTTCCAAGTGAAAAGCAAACAAAACTTTATGCAAATTTTACAATACTTTATTTTGTCCACAATGAAAACATTTAAAAAAAATGTTTTGCAGTCTTTAGGCATTGCATTGGTTTGAAACCAAAGGAATATCATTAATATTTCATGTAAAATTTAATGCAAACTGTTATGGTAAGGACACAATGTAATGGAAAACTTTTAGAAAATAAATTTCTGGCACTGCAAGAATGGAATTTTAGTATCCTTATGTCAACTTATAGTTTTATTAATGGTTTGGGAAAATATGAGATATATCAGGATATACAAATTTATGAAAAACAACAAAAAAACAACATGAAAAAAAGCAAAATAAAACTGCACAGCTATTTCATTCAAATTGTTTCATGTTTGATCATGTTTAATAAGAGAGTCCTTTCTATTTTATAAAAACTTAAGTCTTAAATTCTTTTAATATTTAATACAGACTATTGTTGAAGCTACTTCTTGCAAAGCAAGTTAATTGTTGTTTACCAATAAAAAAAATAGTAACTTATATCTGGACAAAACAAACGCATAAAACTGAGAAAGTATCGTAAATCCTTTGACCACCAAATCTTTGCAAGTCCACAAAGGCTATTAAAATGATGTCATTTCATGCATTAATTTCTCCTTTTTTCTAACATGCTAAATTGATAGATAACATGCCATTTTTCGCATTGTGATAAATAACAGTGAGGAAAGATGTTTTAAGATTTATGAGCGATTTATAGCGATTTGTCTCCGAACTTTTCCTTTCATTTAGATTTTCAACAGCTGTGCAGTTGATTCCTCGCTTTCTGTTGATGGAAAACGTAAAATCGATTTACAAGAGAAGAAATGCAAGAAAAAGCCATTTTAATGTTAATGTTCAAATTCGAAATTTCGGCATTTCCTGTGTTTTGAAGGAGGATCGAAATAAAATGTCAAGTGCTTTCTTTGGTGAACAAAATCGAAACAGATAACAAAACTTGGCAACAATATGGATGAAACAATGCAATCACTGAGGTGGAAACAAATCATAATTTACAAGCTTGACAATAAAGCGAATGACGGCCGCAAAGGCATTTGAAACAATTGGTAGCCATTAATAACAAGCCTATTGTAATATGTGTGGAAACTGTAGACTTCACTTGCTTGAACTATGACCATCAACAACTAAAGCAGTCTTGTTTTATCCTCTAAATGTAAAATGGAAAGCATTATCCAAACTCACAATAAATAAACAAAACTTTTTTGTTGTATTTAGCTAGTAGCGAGTCATGTACTTAGCTGCGAGACAAACAATTGTCTGTGTCGTCAAAGCCATGTGCTTGAGTTATTAGTGAGTAGTATTCTTTTCTACTTTCTCCTCCCTCAGAAGAGATATCTCTTTATATACGGCAGCCAAGCTCTGCTTTAATTTCAATGCTATGTCGCTGCTCTCGTTCAGGATCTTGTGAAGATTTTTGATCTACGCTACTTAACTGTAGCGTCCCGTGGGCGCTGGACGTCTGAGCATTTTGTACTAAACTTTGGTTCGGAGTCTCGCTTGCAGCAATAAGCGGACTGTTTGCGTTTACTAAATTTCCGTTAGTCACTGCAGAGACAATAGTTACAGTATTTGTTACGGCTAAATTGCCGTCCGTCGCTTTTTCTGTTGTTAATGTGTCGCTGATATTTTCACTGGCGCTAACAGCGGCGACCGCGTTGCTGTTAGCAATAGAACTAGTGATGAGTGGAGCTGCTACGGTCGCAAATTGTGTCACAGGTATAGCATAGCTTGGAGTGGCCACAGTTGAAGCTGGTGTAGACCTCACAGTTTGAACGGGAACGTTTTGAGGTTGTATAACGGCCGTTGACCCAGCACCACTCGCAGCTGTAACAAACGTTGGCCGTAAAATCATGCTTCCTCCTTGAATATGTGTAGTAGCTACATACTGTAAACCGCCTATTGATGTGTAAGTAACAGCGCCTGGAACAGTAACCGCTTGGCCCGCTTGAAATGCCTGCACGGCAGTTTGAGGAGCTATAACTGTTGTGGCGAAAGTTGTGTTTGGCGCCGCAATTGTTGTGGCACCATTCACAGCCATCGGTTGAGTTTTAAAGGCATCCTGATGTGTCGGCCAGCCCGCGACCATCCGTGGTTGAGCGTAAGGCCGTTTGAGCGATTTTTGTCTTCTTCTAGGCCTATATTTGTAGTCAGGATGTTCTTCTTTGTGTTCTTTATCCAGCCTTGCGGCTTCGTCAACGTATGGTTGTTTTTCTGCAGCGGAAAGCATTCTCCACAACTTGCCTAACATTTTACTCAGCTCAGCGTTATGAACATGGGGATATTGTTCCGCAAGCTTTCTTCTCGCGCTCTGGGCCCAAACCATGAACGAGTTCATAGGTCTTTTGACGTGATCTTTTTTTGGAAGCTGCACTTCAGCATATGGTCCAGGCATGATCTGTGTTTTCACAGGCACACCACTTACTGTAAAACTGCCGTCAATTTGCGGGCAATCTGAACTTACTACACTACTGACTGTCACACCAGCGGTCAAACTAGTTGGGTCGGTAATACTTGAGTTTGGAACACTCGAGTCGTTAACAGCGTGTACAGGCGCTGCTGTTTTCCAGTTGAAATTTTGGTCACTGGTTTTCGGTTGCTCAATCTTCTCGATCTTAACTTCTCCGGATTTCTCAGGGCATTCCACAGCCCCAGATTCCTCCTTTACTACAGTAGCCATGTTTGTTGCAGACAATTCACAACCAAGACAAGGCTAAGGCTGTGACATGTTTGAGATCACGTGATATCCCTGACACGTGATTTCAAAGGAAGCGTGTGGTAGGGAAAACGAAAGAAACAGCTCAAATTGCACTAACAGAAGTTTCTTAAAGCGCGGCAAAACCCGTTGTAGCAAAGACTTTTGCTTTTCAACGGTCACCGATGACACAAAAGAACACTTGAAACCAAGCCGACTCGACTTTGAAACAATACTGAACGAGACAATGCATTCACATCCATTTTAATGTGTGTGCAGTATTGTTATTGAAACAGCCAATAGTATTCGAGGAATTTTAAGCATGCGTGGGCGATGGATTGTTGACAATAGCTGGCTTGATTAAAGGAAACAGCAAACAAAAGAAACAAATGCTTCACTGCGAGGTATTGTTTCCGCCAGACACACAAATGCAGATCATTTTATCTAGATTATTGAAAGGCCGTGTGAAGCGCAATAATGGGTTTTCGAGTAAAAACAAAACCCTATTGTACTCATTTCCATTTTGATTGGCGAGCGGCAAACAAAGAGATAAAATTAAGTAAACAGCTGAATGAATTCACATCGTCTTTTGTTCGCCGAATACGATCGTTAACAATTTTACCGCCTTTCTTTTTAAGACATTTTCTAAAAGCAAATCACGAAATTCAATTCTCAAACTCTTTAATACATTTCTATGAATTTAGTACATTTTTTTATATACTAGAGACTCAAATCTTTCGTGTTTTCAAGTCGGTGAAATTATCATAATTAAAACAGAGCTTACAAAAACATCTGCTTTGATATATTCTATTGACAAACACAAAATTAAAATTTTTGAGTTCTTTGGCGCGACCAGATGAGAAAGCTTAAAAATTAAATACTTTTTTTACAAGTTTCTGTATCTAAATATAAAGAAATTCAGTTGAAATGTAAAATAAATCTTAAAAAAACAGTGAAATAAAACTTGTTTTGTTGGTGATATTTCCTCGCCGTAAACCGGAGGTGTTGGTTGAAAAATCATGCAGTGCACAGCTTCCAGGCGCCATCAGATGCTTGATGACATCTGACGAACGAAAATAGATGGATAAAGTCGAATTAGGATGTACTGTGCTACGAAATAATTGCGCCTTCGAGTAGAACTAGAAGACTATGACTCTGCTGATTTCGTTTGCGTCGAACTTTTTTCTTTTTTGAGTAATACGAGACAGTATCTATCAAAAAAAAATATTCAAATGAAGTATAATATTTTAACCAAGTAGAAAATCAACTCAGTTTTTTTTTCTTATTTTGCTCCTTTTTTGTACGTTTGAAAATGTCACAGCTGCCTAACCGCCTGGGGGACCCGAAAGCTAATAAGGCGTTTGAGAGCGTTGTAGTCGACAAATGTCGAGCAATGAAACTGTAAAAAGCGATTTTTAAAGGGAAAAAAACAGAAAGAAAGTACGGTCTCTAAAATATCCAAATTGTGTACAAACATATATCCGACTGAATACACGCTTTTTCTCTTGAATACTGTTAAGAGCTATTGAGCCTAGTATATCCAAAACCAAACAAAAAAAACTTGTTTATTTTGTCTCCCATTGTGTTAGATTGAATGTTAAAGTGACAGACAAATCAGTTATCCTTATCAAACATTTTTTTATAACAGGAGAAACACGCATGCGCAACTGGTATATTAGTCCGATTACCACCATTTCTGAATAGAAATGTTTGTTTCACGTTGTGTTCACATTTTTTATTCTATGGTCTTTTTAATATTCTTACACGCTGAAATGGTTCGAAATGCTTCCAGCAAAATTATAAATGACGTTTGAAAACAAGTTGTAAAATGATTGCCTTGTGTAATATCATCTTAAATCCATCCCAAAATTACAAAAGGCATAAAACTAAAGGCGAATTGACCAGGGGCGCATAACAACTTGGACAGGACTAATTCATTTACTGTAAGTAAATTAGCCAGACAAAATGGCATTAATAAAGTTAAGAAATACGAAATACTTATTGAAAATCTATACAATTGAGAAAGAAACCGGATCCAGACCCCGCACATGGGGGTCACGCGCATGGATCCTGGAACCAAGCCTGCCGTGGAACGAAAAAATTGCTAGATCCTGGATTCTTTTCCTTTTACTGCAGCAAATCAGAGCGCAAGGTTAGTTCCTAATGGAATGACTTCCTATGTTACACGTTTTTTTTGTAAGAACATTTTTATAAGAACGAGGCTCAGATTGGCTGAAAAATCATGTTTCCCGAGACACTCCTGGTACCCTAAGCACTACAGCCACTAGATCTCCTTTTAGTGTTTGGCATGCTATGTGAAAACAATGACTCTCAGAAAAAGTAAACTAACCCTGTGACGTTGCCATGGGCAACTCCGCTGTCTAGGATTGAGGACTCGGCTTTTAGATTTCATTCGCACTTTTTGCTTGTAGTTTTGGGGGCCGACCATTTAATTTTTGAGGAGGGGTGGGTGATTTTTTTTCCGCAAGAGTTTTTTTCGTCCATGGGGTGGGGAGGATTATTTTCCCTTCTGTTGCAGTACATGATATTTTTTTTTTGCTTTGCACGCAATTTTTTTCAAAATCACCCCCCCCCCCTCAAAAATCAAATGGTCGGCCGCTTACATTAGGAATGGATTTCGGTGCAGTTCTATCGTTTAAAAAAAAATTCCTTCTAAAATAGACCTCTTTACCTTCTATGCAAATTGCCCACTTCAAACCATGTTATGTCAACAATTGTATTCCCAAGGGAATTTTTCTTTTCAAACGTTTATGGATTCACACGCACGAACAAAGGAATATGACAAAAGGAAACAATACATGACTTGAAATGGGTAATTTAGACATGAAGGTAAAGAGGTCTATTACCTTTATGTAACAAAGAATATATCAAAGTTGATTACAGCAATTTTGAAATTTCAATTCAGTAGTACTTTAAGAACAAACACACAACTAAAAACAAAGATTTAGTAATGTATTTATTTATCTCTCTTTAGCCTCACTGGCCATTATATATGATCTGTTCAATATTAACGATACCACCATCTTAAGTTGACATTAAAATAACTATTTTCATTTTAAAAATAAGACTTAATATTTATACTGTATACATTTTAAAGAAGTTTGACAAAATATGGTATACTCGCTATCTAACATAAACTATACAAGGGTATTTTCAAAGTCATTAGCACGTTTTACCACATTTTAGGATTCTAACAAGAAAATATATACTAAAAAGAATATAGGTTTGCAATGCATTAAATAAATTGCGTTTCTTTCAATGATAACTCGAAAACCTCTCATGTTTGTGAATCTAGTTGGAAACTCGATTTTTTATTGTGCAGCGGTTTTCAATTGACAAGTGTGCGCAGGCTTAAACTAGGAGAACCGTTTAGGGTAACTACTTACCCACTCTCCCTCGAGTCAAACAAAGGCTTGATCAAAGTATAGCTCAAAGGTATCAGGGATGGGTAGCTGAGAGTGTTAGTTCAGAAGTGCAGACCACGCTGACTGCACCAATTATTTCTAATCTTCAAGATAAACAAACCGCACGGTCATTTTATAAAGTTTCGTTAAATGATTCAAAACTTAAAATGAATAATACCAATCATTTCTAATCTCCAACACGAACAAAATGGTCACCTTACAGGATTGCATCAACTGGTTCAAAAGTTAGAAAGAATAACACCAATCATTTTTACTCTTCAAGACAAACAAAATGAATGGTCACTTTATATGGTTTCATCAACTGGTTCAAAAGTTAGGTCGAAAAATACCATTCGTTTCTACTCTTCAAACCGAATAAAATGAATGGTCCTTTTATAAGGTTTCATAAAATGATTCAAAAGTAAAAAAAAAATTACTCTTAGCGGTTCTGGAAGGGAAAGAGTTAGTACGGCAAGTCGTGCCCTAGTATATATAATCATTTTCTGTACAAGTTTTTTTATGAATAAACTTGACATTAAGTAACGCAAGCACATGCATAATTAATTTTAATAAATAACTCGGATAAAATTCCATTTGGAAACTTTGATAAGACGAGATTTCTCTTTTAGAATAAAATTTCTGCCCAATAGCAGTGTTTGATACTTTTTCCTGTTATCATTTTACACAACAAAACGTCGAAAGCAAAGGTTTTTTGAGATCGATCTCGAAGTGTTTAGAACTTTAAAGCCCCATTTACACGAGCAATTTTTCCTTGACAAGTTTGCCTTGACAAGAAAAAATTGCTCGTGTAGATGAG
>JAOEHV020049689.1:0-17145 GCA_025447995.2 Isaurus tuberculatus
GCGGTGGAAAACGAAAAATTTCAAGTTTTCAAGCGCGAGTTGTTTAACTAATCAGATTATTATTTGCACGACATTAATATCAAAGCTCCACCAATCAAAATACTGAAACCTTGAACTAAGCCAGTGAGTCACTGATCCAGAATCGCGACACTGATTAGATAACTGGAGCCTGGCAATGAAACGAAAAACCCGACAATGGGTGACCCATTTCGCCAATCAGAACACTGGTTTGTTTCTCCGCCAATACTCGTTGTACTAGCCTCCTCGCCGACATTTTTGAACTGGGAAGGACTGACACAAAAACGTCTGCGAGGAGGCTATCGTTGCATAAGCTTAGCGCAAAACCTAGCATGCCGTTGATTTTACAGCTTCTCAATTTAATTAATACAACTTTATTGGTCATACACTCTTAAATACACCTAAATCTAAGTTATGACATATCTGATACTTTTACGACACAGAAAATAAAAATAGCAGTTAAATTTAACAAAAACATTTGTCTTTCGGTAAAATATTTCATATACAAATGAAAAAAAGGCAAACATGCAAATTTAAAAAATTCAGTTAAGAATTTTCAAAACCTTTCTAAAATAAGATATTTTAAACGTAATACAAAAATAACTTAGTAAAAACCCTAGATTACTAAAAATAATTAGGCACAACATCTTCATTCCATTCTTTGGGTGCTTTATGCTTTTCAGTGATTTGACAATTATTTCCAAGGTTTTGATAGCTATCTAACATGAAAAACTAACTCCTCCGACAAAATCGAAGTGATAAGCAAATAACTCTTATCAAGCCCAAGCTCTTTGACAAAACTTCGAAACGTTCTTTACTTACTTAATTTATTTGTTTGAAATCGTTCACTTTGTTTTTCCTTTTTCTGGAAGCGTTCATAAATAGAAAGGGCACGGGAGGAGGGGAAAAATGGAAGGGAAAATGTAGCTCCTTTGCGGTACGTAATTGGCAGTTCCTACGATACACATCAGTCCTGGTTAAAAGTAAACTACTTAGTTTATGGCCCAATCCCGGGTAGATCTCCGGTTTTCTGCAGTGTAAAACGGACAAGAGCCTTGAATACCCCTGGACCGGATACTAATCTAATAGAAGTTAGCTTTCAGAAGAAGCTTGTATACTCACTTTATCGACCTCGAAAAGATGGAAAGCTGAAGCAATTTTTGTCGAAAGAAGACTATACAAATGTTGAACGCCCGCCAGAACCGGAGTTTATCATCGGGACTTGTGGCTGGAACGCAGAGATCTTACTAATCTTGCTACCTTTAATTAGCCCCAGAAAAGGTTTAGCATGAGGGATCGAGGAATTGTTTCCCTGTAAACTGGATTAAACCTCTAGTCCTCTGATTTTACCAAAAAAATGTTTAAAAAAATTTGAGATGTTTCAGAACAAAAACAGTTGTTTGAAATGTTTTTGGAGAGGCAAATTAAGAAAAATAAAAGTTTCGAGAATTTGCTATTTTTTCGAGAAAATACTCGCTCCCAGTAAGCATTATGAGCTGCTTCCGTCCAGTCTTGCACCATTGATATACGCTTCATAATAATTGTGACGGTACCCTTCCATTCGAATACACTACTTTCCCCCGTACGTGGGGTTCTGAAATGTTGTCGTGGCTTGCTTGAAAATCGGATTTTCGCCCTTAAACGTAAAAAAGTAAATAAGAAACTTGCATTTGCAATTTGCTAGCTATTCTACTGAAGCATTGGTTTTTGCCTGGCATCTTTTTCGCATTTATTTCAAATGGTAAAAATAACCGCAATTATTGATTCATTTGTCACTGACAATCCCCTTTGCTTATCTTTACAAAGATAAACCTTATGGATAAATTAAGCGCAGTGAAAGTTTGTTGAAGTTGAAGTTGGTTGAGCTTATGTTTCTTTTTTACTCTACCAAAAGAAACGCCCTAAAGTAAATATTCTATACAAGAATACTCGTACGTTCGTTCACCTTAAAGCCAAAATTTTTTTGAACAGCATTCATTCGCGTATTCAAATAAGATTCAAAAGGTAATTTACAAGTCGTAATAGTGTGTGTAAATCCCACCTTGTTTTTTCACTTACCGTATCCCATTTTGCATTTTGCCTTTCTTTCTCGAACTTAGCAAATTCTCGCCGATCCTGGCGAAAAAGCAGTCTCGATTAGCAATAACAAATAAAAAAGTCATGCCCAATATGGCCGGCTATAAAAAACGGCTTGGGACAAGTAAATGACTATTCGGTTTTTCATGGATTGCTAATTTTTTCTGTTCGGACATCTGGAACGACCGAGATAATATCAATCAAAACTTGTAAAAAAAATTATCGGGTACTTCTATAACAGTTAGGACAAATGACTTTTTTTCACCTGGAAACCAACGTTTTATTCTTGTTTGTTCCAGGGAAATTTCCTGAAAACGCTTCTCTGTAAAACCTACAGGCTTTCGTTTTGCTTTGCAGAAAAGTTATCAATCTCTTGGCTTTCGGTTTTGTTTCTCCAGTCTAATTTCAGTACTAAATTTGGTGATTTGCCAACTATCTGTGCTTTTTAATTTAAAACTGCTCTCCTGTGACTAAATTACGTTACCATCAACTAACTATGGTGCCTTCTGATTTGTAACGCTACTAGAGGTCTTGTAAACCCCAGATTATTAACTTTGGACTTTGGCCTCACAGACTGTAGATTCGTCGTTTATTTATCGAGGTTTAGTTGTCGTTCAGGTCTTAGTTAAGCTAAATCCTTTAACGAGCCTAGTGGCCCATCGGAGCCGGCACTTATCTCCGGTTTCTGTATAGCGTTAAGCGGATGAGAGTCCTTGACTCCCCCTGAACGGGACACTAATCCATCGCAAGTTATCTCTCAGCCGAAGCTGGTACTCATTTACCGACCTCGTAAGGATGGAAAGCTGAGTAAGCTTTGGCGGTAACGAAAGTCACACAAATGTTCAAATTTCGGCAGAGCCGAGGAATCGAACCGGGGACCTTGTGGTTAGAAGGCAAAGATCTTTCCAACTGCGCCAACCACCGGTCTTAACTACCGATTTTAATTTTCTGTGTTTTTTTTATTCTAAAACAGTTAAGCCTTAATCTTTTCAGTAAACAAATCGCCTATTTGTAACCAGCCTTTATCTCCAGTTCTTGAGTGTTGAGCAGATGAGAGTCTTTGATCCTTTTGACGGAGACACTATTTCGCAGCAGGTAAGCTCATAGTTTACACAATTTAGCAACCTCGTAAGAATGAAAAGTTGAGTCAAATTTGGCAAAACAAGTAACACAAATGATTGGCGTTTAGCAGAGCGTCTTCTTCGGCAAAGATCGTACTAACGGTATTACCGAATTATTTATTTATCACGATTGTCACGTGATAGTGAAGTGCCACGTGACAAACTTCACTGATGAAGACTGATGGTATTAGTCGAAACTTCTGTTCAAAATTTAAGACCAAAATTCCAGTAATAAATTTAAAAAAATTCCTCGGTATTACCGAATTGTTGGTAAGAAAATGAACAATGGTACGGTTGCCAAAAACCAATAGACGGGGAAAGAAAAAACAATTACGGTTTCTAGGGAGAAGCGGGGGTGAAAACAGATCAACATACCTGAATGGTTGCAAGCAGTTTCCATATAAGGAGAAGGGCCAGTCCTACTCCCAAAATTCCACCAACAACTGCCAAAATTACAATTAAGGCGGTGTCCTCACCCGGGCATGCTGTCGATGAAAACCACACATTTGAATTAAGTGCAACTTGAACAAGAACACCCACTAAGAAGCATATAACAAATCGACCTCCAAATAAACTAGTTTTAAAACTGTATAGTGCTCAACCATCGCACCCATACTCCACTATCCGAGGGGATGCAAAGTCCCTGGGATGACAATTACCATCACAACTAATATCACAGGCCTGGAGATTTCAGAAATTGTCGGAAACCAGTTTTCGGTTCGGTGTATCTGAATCATGGGAAACTGTCGGAAACCACTTTTCGGTTCTGTAAATTCTGATCATGGGAACCTATTTTTTTTTATAAAGGAGACTATAAAAAGTAGGCTTGGAATTTTATAGTAAATGCATTTCTACAAAGCAAGCATTACATCTACTGACTACATGTATAGCTGTATATGGAAATTGATAGCTTATTAGTTATAATACGGTATATCAGGGCTGGAAACCAGTTTTCGGTTCCGTCAGTTTGCCAGCACGGAACCGACACGTAACCGGAAACGATCGTTTCCGTGAAATATTCTGGCCTGTATCACCATTGTCATTAGCACTATCATCAATATTTACTATCATATGTAATGTCACAAGTATCTTAACAAAAATTTTAAAAAAATAACCTAAGAATACAGGAATTGTAAGACGAAGTAAATATATGAACCCCTGAGGACGAATTAATTTAGAAAACGTTCACAAAACTTTAAAGATTTTAGACCAATGTTAGTCTTTCATATGATGTCGATGTCCATTTTTTATCATCCAACGTTGGAACAAAATGATCCCAGTTCTCCAAAGAAAATAGGAGGCACCGCCTCTCATTATTTGGTAACCTATAGTATCTTTTAAGGATCAATATATAGTTTATTTCAAGAAAAAGAGGAACAAAATAGGTTATCTCTTGACTGTCTTGACTGTTAAAAACAGATTTGTGGGATTTTCAATCGTGATTTAGAAAATTCCAGATTTTTTTCCAGGAATTTCCAAAGCCCGCTAGAACCCTGCAACTATGACAAGATATACCTTTCATCTTCTTAACGTGCATCTCAAGTTTTCCATCGGGACTTTCTTTGTATGCAAACGTAATCAAACAATCTTCTTTGTCCTTAAACTGACATCTCTCGCCCATATCTGAAACAGAAAGTTAAGGCCTGCTTTTAAACCTAGAAATAGCCAGTCAACCTACTCTCATTCTTTCTTTGAATCATATTAAGGCTGTTTTCCACTTGGCGGAATTTTCCGCACGGAGCGAAATTTTTCTTTGTCTTGTGTTCAATAGAGCGTGTGTAATTGTAAAACACAAAAGAAATTTCCGCTCCGCGCGGAAAATTCCGCCTAGTGGAAAAAAGGCTTTAAACAGTGAGTTTTTTTTTTTGGTGATAATGAATTATAAAAAGTACCTTGTAACTAAAATGCACAAATGAATAATAACGTAGTTTTAAGTGAATCAATTATTGGCTGAACTGTTTTATCATTACGGTAGGAAGCTGACGTTTCGACCGCTAGCACTTCGTCGGAAAAACAGCTAGCGCTGCTACTAAAACATAGAGCAATGATCAAACGTTCAATCCACGTGTTTTACATATACTCAACGTTACGCTTCAATATATATATATATATATATTTAAAAAAAAAAACTATTTAATGAGTAATAACATAGTTCTGAGTTTGTAAAAAGTTCTGTAACAGATTCTGATGATATTCCAGAATAGCGATCAGTGTTAAGCACAGTATATCTAAAAACGGGTTTGAAACTGTAAAATCCGGCAATTAAAAAAAGGAATTCCCGCGAGAACACAAAACTTTTGTGTAGCATACATAAATCTAACGTCTTGTTTAACTTTCCCGCATTTTTAACTCTGACGAAGAGGGCAATCAGCATTCGAAAATTTAGTTTTTTTTAAACTTTTTAACATTTTAAGATTTTGAATTACTCCTAAACATTTTGGCGAAGTATATCCTTATAAATACGCCAACAAAAGTTTCCAAACATAATTTACGGGTGGGTTATCTGTGCTTCGTTTCGATTACAGTGCTTTCCGAGATTAACAAAAGCAAAAATGCGTAAATAGTATCGAGCGTTAGCCATTCGTCAGAGAAACTATCCTTCCTACCGTACTTATGGCAATGATTAAACATTCCGACCAGGAGTTGATTAAATGTGATTTACCGACCCACCATAGCACTTCAATAGTTTTTCTTAAAAAAATCAATTTAACGAGTACGGTAAAACCCTTTAATACGAACACCTTTGGACCATGGAAATTTAGTCGAATTAACGGGGTTTTCAAATAAGGGAATGTGTGGGCTTTTGTTTTGTTCCGGCCATGCACAAAGAAGTGGTCGTAATAAACGGGTAGTTATATGGCGGGGTTCCACTATACAAATAGTACAAGAGCAATGTTTAAGACTAACCCGGATAAACATCATCTACTTGTATTACGGTTATTTCACCACACTCCACTTCACACCTTCCATTGGCGAGAGGACCAGCAGAGAACACACGGCAAAGAACACAACCCTCAAGCTCCTTGCATCTTCCCTCGCAGCTCTACCAAAAGAAAAAGTAAATTTCATTTGCTTGTTTCTAACAAGGACCCGCGCTATAAAAGGGATAGCTCCTCCCCTTCTTTCTGATGCGACCGGTATTCAACGGTTATTCAAAATGGCCGACGAAGCAAGGAATAAGGTGGTCGGTTCTGCAAAACTTGTGTTTCAATAAAGAAGAACGTACCCAAGTACCTTTAAAGACAATAGACCATCTTTTCTTTAAAGATCTCTCGTTTAGTCCACTAAAACGATTGTTTTTTTGAATAAACCTGTTAATTTTTATTCAAAAAATTTGAAATTCCCGCCACTCAGGATCTAGCAGAAACTGGCAGCACAAAGACGAAGATTATCACCTAAAAGATCACAGGAAATTTACATGAAATAAAATTGAAAATACGTTAGAAAATTGGTTGATTTGATTCTAGAAAATTCAAGGAAGGTCAAAGAAAGTATCAGGCTTAGTTTGCCCAGCCAAAGTTTGAAAGTTGTTAGGTTGAACTGTTTATGTTTGGAACTATTTCCGTTGGAAAAAATGGCGCATAATTTACAAATTAGTACTGTAAAACGATTTTTTTTTTGCAGTTCGATTCATCAGCAAGGGGCAATTATCATGGCCTAATAAAATAAATTAATTTTGATGACTAATATAAAGGAACGTGTCCAGATTTATTCATTTATTGATATTTCAAAATAACCGTTCGGTTTCTGGTTGAATGAATAGTGAATTATAGCTAACCAAACTTAATAATTTCGGAGAAGCGGCAAACACTAACGCGATTCCTGCGGTGATTTTAAGTTAAACAAAGCATATTTCAGAAAGATTTCTAAAGTTTAGTTCTTAATCTTAAAAAAAATTAACTTGGATGACCTGAAAAAAAAAGCCCTGCGATCGTAGTTTATTCAAAGCGAAGTGCCGGCACGACCGAACTATGATATGTTGACAGCTCGTTGTCTGGAATGAAATGACCGGCGGCTTGGACAGGCCAACGGTCCTTTTATAGTACGGGTCTGTGTTTAAATTTTGTTAAGGAGAGAGACGTTATTGAATCTATAAAAAAAGGATTGGAGTGATACTTACAGGACAATCTTCACAAAACTTTCCTCTGAATTTGGACGTTGCATTACACACACACTTGCCGCATTCGCAAGTTCCGTAGTTGTTGCACATAACCTTTTAGACATTCAAGAAAAATAATACAATCATCATCATCATCACAATGACCATCATCTTCATCATCAAAATAATCATCATCACAAAATCTTCATAACGATTTGTTGAGATCTGAAAATGACCCAACCTTCCGGCACCGTTCAGTTAGTTTACTCTTTTGACCCAAACAAGATTGATTCAAGATGTACAGAAAAAGTACCTGTTTTTAGAAAAACTGGTTTTTGAGGCAACTATTTCTACATTAATAATTATGCACTATATACTATCGGTTGAAGTAAAGTTAAGTAAATAAGAGAATGTCTGGAAATCTAATCAACGATCAGACTACCCTTAGAACCGTTTAAAGTTCATAGCTTCATAATTACGATGTTTTAAAGATCATTGAACCAAAGGGTCCTTCGCATTCTTCCCTAGCCAACATCATTTCCCCCGACATTTCCCTGACCATGAACAAAACATTTTTTTGCCTTTTGTCTGACCTATGGCTACCCTTTAAAAAACGACTAAGCACAAAGATAATGTTTGGGAAGTAAAAGGAACTCACTCCATCTTTAATGCAAGTCTGCGTGTTTGTAGTGCAGGTGCAATCGTCCCCAGTCCAGTTTCCACTGCATATACAATGTCCACAGTCACACTCACCATGACCTGTTGCAACAACAACAACATTAGCAAGAGTTTGCACAATATCCAATGTTTCAATCTCCAAAACTATTCTAAATTTTCCGAAGCCTTTTCCTTTAAATGTTCAAAACTTTCGATATAGATAGATCTAACTGCTAAATCCTTTTACAAGCCTAGCGAAACATGGGGCCGGCGCTTATCTTCGGTTTCTCGGTTGTGTTAAGCAGATGAGAGTCCTTGACTACCCCTGGAAGGGGAACTAATCCATCGCAGGTTAGCTCCCAGTCGAAGCTGGTACTCACTTACCGACCTCGCAAGGACAAAAAGCTGAATAGGATTTGGCGGAAACGAGGGTCACACAGATAAATGGCGGCCGATGACGGCCATTCAAAAATTTTACTACAAATACAAAAATCGATCTTTGATTTTCATATTTAAATACAAAATAAAACGTCAATGATAACCGAGCCAGGGATTAAACCTGAGATCTTGTGGTTGGAAGCTTACCAACAGCGCCAACCACGCCGCCGATTTAGATTTTAACTTAATTCTAAATTCCCGCGTTAGATGGCCAAATGTTTATTTTCTTGCATTTTACGTAATAAAATTGTCAAACCTCACGACTGACCTCTTAAACGACGTGGACGCTACGAGTTTCTCGATTTAATTTGAACGTTATTAAATTCTAACAAATTAAACTTCATTTTTTTTTCAGAGCAAATTACCACTATTTACCATTACCAAGATTCCAAGACTTTTCCATAACTTTTGAGAACAAGAGACAGCTTTCCAAAACTTTTTCCTTGAAAATTCAATTTCAATTTCCAAAAGTTTCGATGACTTTCAAAAACTCGTACGAGTCCTGTGATTACAAGTCAGGTAGTACATACGTAATACTATCAAAAATTGCATTCAATAATAAGGGCTTTAAGGCCACGTTAGTAATGGGTATTACAGGCGAGTACGCACGGGGGGGTGCATCGGTTGCACGTGCACCCCCCCCCACCTGATAAAAAGGTCCGCTCAGTTAGATCAGATACGGCAAGATAAGAAAAATCAAAAGGGGATGAAATAAAAGAAAGAAAGTGGACAACCGTTCAGGTTGGGACTACAAATTATATAGTAAATCTTTTTCGACTTTTTCACGTTTCCTTATTCATATTGTTTTTACACATATCAGATATCAGAATTGTCTAGATATCATATTTTAAGGACTGATAACCAAAGGTCCGCTCAAGCTTAAAGTGCACCCCCCCCCCATCCGCAGGAAAAGTTGCGTACACGCCTGTATTACCCCTTTTAAGGGGTAATACAGGCGTGTACGCAACCTAAAAATCTACCGTAAATAAAAGTGAGCCTGATGATAAGTACTGCCATGATAATTTAAGGTGGCTCTATATAGTATTTTACAAAGCTTTGGATATTACATATGCGTAAATAATTTCTCCCTTGGAAAATGTTTATCACATAGCACACTGGGTAGAAGGGCAATAACAAAAACCTACAGCCTTAAACTACGTATGGAAGACTCTTTCAGAACTTAAATGTCGTTGCTACGGCATGACTTGGTTTCTTTTAACTTTCCTGACTTCTAGACGGTATTTCTAGGTTTCCACACGGTGAATGTTCTTTGTTTTGGGGGAAACAGAGTAAATATCCAAGAAGTTTTAACTGAAAAAGCTACAAGAAGATCTGTAAATAATTTTCGGAGGAATTCTAAAATTTCGTTTTTGACTTGTATTACATTAATGTATGAATAAAATTAGATGATTTTTTCCTAACAGCGAGAAAATGAAAAATCCTATCTTTGTGCCAATTTTCAAAAAAATTCACCGTCTGGAACGCGCCCAATATGCGTTTTAAGATCACACAAAAACTCTTGTTTTTTGTGACGTCATCCAGATAGAAATTCTTCAAGCCTGCTATTCGTACCCATGCTTCGCGCGTTAAAAAAAACTATATAGAGCCACCTTAAAGAGAACGCAGATAAAGTCACACAAACCCCACCTTTCGTGTGTCACCATAAACACAAACGGTAATTCTTATTCTACAACAGCCACTTAAGTTTAAATATGTTGATCTATCCGTGTATTTTTTTTTTATCAGACATATCTTTGAAGAGAAACACACTCGCTTTATTTTTTTCTGAGAGTGCTTAGAAACCTCACGAGTCTCTTCTGAAGAATTCAATGGTTACCTTGTTATACAAATTTTACAATCCATTTGACAACTTACCTCCACACATATTATCATCACTATCTCGAGTGCAAACCATGTTGCTACACTCACAGAATTTTCCATATATCTTCTCTCCTTCAAGCTACCAATGTTTAATCAGAACAACTCTATAAACATTTTCATGACACCTACTACATATTTACTATTTAAACTGAGCCAAAAATAGAGTAACGAAAGGTGACGTCACATCCCCATGACAAAGGATTGCCTGGAGCTAAACAATCTTGCTGAGCACCAGCCATTCTTCCTTTGTGAAACTTAGAGATAGTTAAATCATTTATAATAATATGGGACACTGCAACGTGACATCACAACTTCAGCTCTCTATTCCTAGTAAATACCTACTTGTTAATTAACTCAAACGAAAAATACTGAAGGTTTCTCACCAGGTGCAAACAAAACTGCACTGTGGTAACAAAACTTAAAACCAGCTGAGCTTTGTGGGTCCTACTGATTCAAATCATGGGAGAGGTGAGACGCAACACAAAATATAGAATCGGCGATCACTGGCAGTAAAACAACAAATCAATTCACAAAGGCCTCAGTATAAAACGATCAACTGCAGTGATCATGTCTATGTATCTCAATGTACAACAAAATTAATATGCTTTGTTCCAAGGTTATTGGCAATGACGAAATAAGAACTGATCCTTGCGGTTATGTCACAATTTAACACTTGCAAGTTAATACCTTTAATTTCCCAGAACAGAAATTTACTCACATTCCACAGTTTTTACATGTATATTACAAAAAATAATTAAATACACTATCTACCTTTATATCAAGTTAGAATAGATTTAAATTTTGGTTCATAGATACAGTGGAATATTTTGGAAAAGTCTAGTGTCTAAAGTAACTATAGGTTTTCTAGTTAGACAATAGTACATAGTTTTTTTCCCATGAAATGCACCTTTTTATTTGAAGGGAACTTGTACAATTAACTTACATTTGTTTTCTTTTTGCAGATACATTCACCACACTCACAGTCTCCTCTATCGTTGCAGGCAGATGATTCATTTTTACTTCTAAAATCAAAGATTTTTTTCAATAACAGATCAAAAAAAGGACTTTGAAGACTATTCCTGTGAAATAATCAGTACTCTTTACTCGAAACCCTTAACGCATCGATTTTAAAAGAACGGGTACACACCATCTAAAGTGGCCATAAATTGGAAAATAAAAAAAAAGAAAGTTTTTAAGTTTTGTTTAATAAATTACCTTTCAATGTATAATCGTTTGTCTTTTTTACACATTTATTAATCTCGAATTCAGTTAACGTTTTTTTTTATTTAGACTGATATAGGACATTTTCAAGTTAATTATTATTTAAACAAATTATAAATAACAAATCAATAATTGGAGATAAGAAAGTTATACGGTTTTTCATGTTTTATAACTCTTTATTTATCATGTTTTATAGAAACTAGACAAGAACTAGTTATACTTTCAAATGAAACTATTGTTAAAATGAGTTTAAAGTGCACAACAAAGATTGTTACTGTTTTATACGTGTAAAATTGTAAAAAAACAAATGTATAACATTCAGTTAACTCAATATAATTAAAAGAGTTTAAAATTTTGTCTTAATAGTTAAGTTGTGGCGGCTACTTTGTTTTATCTTGCTCTGTTCGTTCTCCTCCTCTGGGTTCCCAAACTATACAATTGATACTTCAATAATCTGCCAAGTGACCAAATCGCAATGAATGTACTCCCAAAATAACCAGGAAAGATAGCTATGCAAAATCACTTTATGAGCTTTATATTTGGTCTATACAGTCCAGTGCTAATCTCAAATTTATTTGGTGTTTTTTGGATGAAGGTCTATCATTGTTCTCCCTCCTTCACTGACACAAATTACGCCCCAGCTGAATCTGGTACTCCTTTATATACACCAAATTTTTTTGAAACACGTTTGATATCTAATATAGTGCCTTGCTCAAGGACACAAGAAGCAATCATAAACTAACACTTGGCCATTGTTTCCACAAGGAAAAAACTACAGATATGTTATGGTATTTATCAAAACTAGTACATGTGAGACAGCAAGATTAGTTTGTTGGCATCCAATTGCCTTTGTACCAAACTATATTTAAAATATATATATATATCAGCCTCAATGTTATGTTACAAAACAAACCTCAGATAATAGAACCTAGCCCCTTGATTTCTGCAAACCTGATTTATTTTAAGCACATGGAAGTTAGTTTGTTAAACTAGTTAAACGTTGGTCAAAAACCAGTACAGATTGTAACCGGAGTAGAAAGTGTTTTTTTCCCTTGTAAATCTACTTACTGAACTTGGTGAGCGCTGTTTTCGAGATCTAGTAGTTGTTTGTGTTGCCCTTTAACTGCTGTTTGGTTCGGACTGAAGGCAATATTATGGTTAATATACGTTTGCCAAATCAAGTGTGGTTAGCAATTACGAAAAGGAGCGTTATAATCCGAGAAACTACTGTGATGGTCTAATCGTATGACAATTAATAAAAAAATTAAAACACGGTCCTCAGTCTTCATTCATAAAAGTACACCTAACCATAAAAAGTTCTTATATTTGTTGAATGATTTTTAAAAAACTATTTAAGAGCACCTGTGAGTAAGTAAAACACGTTGTTTTATCGGTTCTAGGTTTACATGGTACATCATCATTCAACGTAAGTAGAGTAGGACGCTGCATTGCCCTGTCGAAGGGTTAACTCTCGAAACGTCAGTTTCCTACCCTACTAACGGAAATGTTTGAACATTTCAACTTAGAGATTTAATCAATTTTAAACCCATTTTTTAAAGAAGTATAGTTGAGTACAACTTTTTTATCTAGTATATAAACATTCTGATCAAAATTTAAATGGTAGAAATAATTCACTTATTTAAACAAATTGAGCAAAAATGTTTAAGTTTTTACTTATTTCGTGAAAAAGACCCGATAACTTTTGAAACGAAAGATCTGATATCCTTTTAAACGAAAAGATCCGATATATCTTTTAAACAAAAAGAAAACTTATATTTTTATACCTATAGAAACAAAAATTATAAATTAATTCATATTGTTTTAAAAAAATTAGATAAAGTATTAACTTTTATGTAAAGTTCTTTAGTACTCAATAAGATTACAACCAAGCTATTAAATTCAGCTCTCATAGCAACTCGTTGGCAAGAGAGCCACTATCAGTGAGTATTCAATACTAAGGGACTGTTTCTCTGAGGCGAGTAATTTTCAGAGTTATCTTGCAAAGTTTCCGCATATCTCTCCAACTCCAAGGCGAAATCAAGACGTTCACATGTAACTGAGATAACTCGGGTTTTCAACTCGGTCTTGAAAGGTATGGATAGTCCTTAGGTTAGATTTTCCTCGTTCCATGTGAATGATTTACCTCGAGTTGTCTCAGGGGTTAGAAACGTTTTTTGTATGCATTCTATTCATGCACGGCTACCAAGAAAATAATCCCCAAATAACTCGGTGTGTGATTTATTCATAAAAAAAATAATAATAATAATAAAAATAAATAAATAAATAAATAAATAAATAAAATAAATAAGTAAACAAATAATAATTATAATAACTTTATTAAACTTGATTTATAATTAACAATCGTAAGATTGAAATTGAAAAACTCAAGAAAGTTTACAAATGTGGCTAAAAAAACAAAATAGAAGAAAATATATGTATACAATTATGAAATATAATCCCATTTGGTAATACAATAGGGCAAGTTACTGTTTTTAAAACATTTAATTCTGCATTTGAACAATGGCAGCATTCTAGGATCTCTGAGATTTTAGCTATGATTAAAGGGTTTGTATTGACCCTATCCCCAAAATATAATGCTAACCCCTGAGACAACTTGGTGGCAGGCCTAAATTTTGAGTTTTCACCTCAACTTCGTCATTTGATAATTTTTAAAATTTTACTTTCTTGACGTTTTTTAAATGATAACAGGAAGTAAAAACTCGATATTTAGAAACTGACCTTTGTGAAGCATTGTAAATAAACCGTAGCTGCTTACCTGAGACACAGAGTGTCATCCTTAAGCTTTTCTTCAGGACAATTACATATTCGTCCGCCCCTAGTATACAGATATCAAATGAATAAACCTGATGGCAGCAAGCTGACCGACGTTTTGTTATTTGATGGAATTTTTAACTTATATTTGAAAGAACTGAAACGCATTTAAAGAAGTCATCAATTGTTATCAAAGCGCTAGATATTTTTCTGAGCCTAGTGACTCAAGAAGCCAGCGCTTATCTCTGGTTTCTGTAGTATTTTAAGGAAAAGATTTCCCCCGGATTTTATACTAGGCCAAAAATGGAAATAAGTCATTTTTTTGGGAAAAGGAAGACACTCTCGGCAGAGCTTATTCGAAAGTTGGACCCTTGGCGTCGCCGCCCTTCTTTCCAAAAAGCAAGGAGACAATACATTTTACAAGCCAATCGTAAATTAACCGGCTTAATTTACTATTGGCTTGTAAAATGTATTGTCTCCTTGGTTTTTGGAAATAACAATTGGTCTTTGCTCCTAAAAAGTCCCGAGTGAACTTTAAATTCTTCTTGGTTAAAGTACGCCAGGGTAGAGAATATAAATTGAAGTCTTAAAAACGTCCACAGATAGATTTTGGAAAATTCATCCCTTATCTTGTATATAATGATAAAGGAACCTATGTTTAAAGCTTAATGAGAAACTTATGAAACACGATGAATTTTATGGAACAATTGACACAGAAATAGATTGCTTTTGACACTGTACTTACCACGCAATGCAAGAAATGTTCATTGTGAACAATCTTTAGTAGTGCTTTAGGAGATAGTTTGCTTTCCAAATAATCAACTTAAGCTAAATCCTTTTTCGAGCCTAGTGGCCCATTAGGCCGGCGCTTATCTCTGGTTTCTGTAGTGTTAAACAGATGGGAGTCCTTGACTCCCCCAGGCCATAACGGGACACGAATCCATCCAGGTTAGCTCCCAGCCCAAACTGATACTCATTTACCGGCCTCGTAAGGACGGAAAGCTGAGTAAGCTTTGACGGAAAAGAAGTTCACACAAATGTTTAATCTTCGGCAGAACGGGGGATTGAACCTGGGATCTTGTGGTTGGAAGGCAGGGATCTATAACCAACTGTGCCAACCACGCCGTCATAAATAATCAAGTAACTGGTGTTATTTTCTCTGATTTTAGTAACCGAGCAACACTACAACTTTACCACCAGATTTTTCAAAAACAAGTAAACTTACCATCCGGGGTTGCATATACACTCTCCACACTTTAGAGTTCCATTACCACCACAATCTGGACTGTCATCAACCTGTAAGAAGGAAAGGAAACACATTTGATCAGTTTAATAGCGTACCAATTAAACAATCGACATCTAAAACTGATGCCGGGTGGTTCAGCATATTATGGCGAATCGTCCCATAAAAACAGTGTGTTAGAAATCTGAGAAAGTACCAAACACACTCTACGTCATAAGGGAACCTTAAACAGTAGTAGTACTCATTTCGAAGGAAATAAAAGTCACAAGTCAAACAATGCGTTATTTTTAAACCGGAAATGAAATACTGGTAGCTCAAATATTAAGCCTGGTTCACACTTGTGACATAATGATATAACGAGAAAACGTCACAATGACACATGCATGTTTAAGCCATTAATGTAAACTTCAACATAACGGAATTATCTCCAGTGACGAAAAAAAACATTGACGGTGAACTCTGTTTTTGTTAAGTTTACTTTTAGTTTGTTTGTTTAATTACTGCGAGGACGACGTCTAGGAATGTTAAAACCGGAAATTATGTAAGAGAAAACCATTGGTGTACGTCCTGCTTTTTCAAAGTTCATTTGTAAAGTAAGTTACTTCCGAACTGTTTTAGCAACTGTTTCTGTACTTCAACAACACCACCATCATCAAAATCCCGGATAGAAGACGCTCTTTTTTTGTAATTGTTACTAATCATGAAATCAATGGTTGGTCACAAACCTGACCACCGCCTGGTGCCTGTCTGCTGTGTGGAAGGCCGGGGTTCGATTCCCGGCCGGACCAACACTTAGGGTCTTAAAATAATTAAGGAGAAGGTGCTGCCTTTGCTCTAACATCTGCAAATGGTTAGACCTTCGCGTCTTCTCGGATAAGGACGTTAAACCGTAGGCCCTCGGAGACCTTCTCGCATGGCTTACCTGCTCAAAGCCCTCCGTCCACCTAAGAGTGGTAAAATCCTATATCTATCTATATATCTATATCTAACCGTTTTTCATTCCACAATCGGAAAATAACGTCAAATGGCATAAACATAATGAAATAAAGAAAATATCATTTTTTCCTTCAGTTGTTATTTCCATATTACTATATAGTTTTACACAGCTCTGGTCCCAGACTGTCCTGGGGTCGGCTGCGCGGCTTCTGAACCTCCAGTTTCTCCTTTATTATATCTACTGTTAGAGCGATCTCATTTATCTCTTCTCTCACGCAGTAAGCCGTAGCATGAGTTCTCTTCCTACCAGAAACCTTCATATGTTGCATAGGACTTTGGTTTTTGCGGCCACATGTCCTCCCTGACACCACCCCTTTCAGTCGCCTCTTATGACAGGCAGGGATACCACGGTGCTATTCTATGCCCGGACACCGCACGGGTGAACATGTTACTATGTTGCTATTATATCGTTTTCTAGACTTGTTTTCACTACAAAACAACATAACGAGCTTCTAGTTAATGTCGTCACGTTCATGTCGTTATGCCATTATTGTCAGATGTGTCAACCAGGCATTAGCGGTTATGACTGATAATTCACACTGAGTGCAAACAGTAGAGGACTTGCGCCTGTACAGGCTTCAGGCGCGTACGCAGCTTTTCCGGTGGGGGGGGGGGGCGGGGGG
>JAOEHV020049794.1:0-17145 GCA_025447995.2 Isaurus tuberculatus
GAACTTGAAGTGATATACATATTGTTTTTGCCATGACCGAAGGAAGGTTTCGCTTCCCGAAAACAATCGAGGAAGAAGAACTTTGCGTAGAGAGAACAGTACCGAAGTCTCTCAGATATGAAAATGAGTGGGCAGTACGCATTTTAAAGGAATGGCAACGAGTGCGAAGTGTCAAATCTGTAATACTCGAAGCTTAGCGGAGTTTTTAAAGAGTATGAATTGCGGAACGTTCTGCCGCTTACTCAGTCCATAACAGAGATGGATGCATTGACGCTCAACTACTGGTTATCCAAATTTGTTCAAGAGGTGGAAAAGTCTTCGAAGATCCATATCCTCCGAAAACGTTGTACCAGATTGTCTGCGGCATTCGCTGATTCATGGTGGAACCCAGCCATCGAGTTCAATCCCTTGACTCTTCAGACAAAAGGTGTGTGAATTGGCTTTATTGGAGAGGAGGGGGGCGTTTGATATTTTAAAACTTAAGGAAATTGCATCGACCTTTTCTCTTGTCCTCATTAGATTTGCTATCTTTAGACGAATATCGGACGCCAAAATGAAAGATGGAACTCGAGTTGGCGTTGGTTTGAAAGCAAAACAAAAAGAAAAGAACCAGTCACAGATGAAGAAGAAAGCCAGCTGTGCTAAAGTGGAGTATTTGGAATGAAAACGGCTAAGTCTTTGTTAAATGTTGTTTATTACTATAATAGCAAATTATTTGGTTTGCGTGGAGGAGAGCATAGGCAAATCTGCTTAAACAATTTTGAAATAGGTGATAATTAAATACGTTTAGAAGAAAATGTGTACAAAACATTTCATGGAGGCTTGCTTGATTTGAAACATGAACCGCGCGTCGTGAGGCACATTTTTCATTCTGTAGGTGAACATCATGAGCCTTGTCTTATTGAATATTACCGCCTTTGTGCAAATTTGCGCGAAAGAAGTTGATACATTCTATTTCAGGCCTAAAACGAAAAGAATGTGCTTTGACAAATTACCTGTGGGCATTAATACGCTGAATCGTTTATTGCCCGATATGTGCGAGGCACCCAGAATAAAGGGTAAAACTGCGCACTGTTTACGCGTAACGTGTGCGTCGAGTTTGTTTAATGGTGATGTCGACAGCAAGTTAATTCGCCATAGAACGGGTCATAGATCGAATGCTTTAATATAATGAAGTATGAGAAAGCTAATGAAAAGGTCCAGAGCAATGTATCAGCAATATTAGGTTCTAAGTTGTAATCAACAGTAACTGCGACAATTAGTGTCGATTCCAGCAGTGAGTCCGTGTCACAGAAGGTAGAAAAAGTTTCTCAGAATGTGAATATGGATACTTCGCCAGTCTGTTTTGGTGTCTTTACGAAATGTACTTAAACTTTAATTTCAAATGACTTCAGCTTGTCAGTTTGTAATTTGAAATGTTTTTCCTAATCATTGTTTATTAAATATTTATGATTCATGTTAAGCTGTGTTTCAGCAATATATGAATATGCAGATTAAGAACAATTTCATCGCTAGTGATGAAAACGTGATGAAACACTAGTGATTTTCAACTGGTGTTTCAATCAGTTTCAACCTCATCCACCTGACCCGAGTGGGGCGCTCTGGTTGACTTATAACGTCATGCATTATTAATGAGTTTGAGAACATTTGTTAACAAACTGTATTGCCCTTTCTTCTTTTTCACTTATTTGAAAAGGATAACTCGATCAAGATCTATAGTTAGAGTTTCTTGGTTTCTTGCATCGAGACTTCAGCAATGTGCAAGCTGGGTTTCGAGGAAGCTACGAAGATTTTAAAGGCTATATAAGGAGTTAAACTTCAAAAATGGAGGGGTTTCTCAATGTCTTAGTGTTTAGATTAGAGCTTCGCTAAACCAATTCTTGAATCAAAATCAAAGAATATCTACCTAGCCAGTCTTTCCTCCATCTTCTCACGCTTTTTGAGTTCTGCCAGCTTCCGAGCTTCATCCATCTCCATCCTTGAGCGTTAACCAAGATTTATGTTAGACGTGCACAGTTAAAGGATGTAGTATTTGCAATCAGAGTATCGTTCTTTTTTAAACAACTTTCATCGACTAAATTCAACACCAATTCTTAATGACGAAGAGAAACATGAAGAAACCCCTTATTTCCAAATTATAAACTGTATTTTCCAAGAACTAGTGTTTTTATATATCGGTGAAACTATGTCTTTAAATAAATAAATAAATCAGCCTTGCTCATCGCCCTCCTTGCAGTCAAGGATTGAATTACGAGGGCGCGGCTCAACGAGGTTGGATCGCAAGCATTTTAAAGGCGCACTCATTACTCACAGACAATTTAAGGTTACAGACACATACACAATGACTGCCACTTTACGGCCCATCTATGACCTCGGAGCACAGCACCACAGCCGGATAGAATAAGCTGAGAGTCGATTTTTGCTAATGGAGGAAAACCGGAGTACCCGGAGAAAAACCCTCGGAGTCATATTGAGATCTACAAATTTCAGCTCACGTGCGAAGCCCGGGAGTCGAACCCGGGTCGTAGAGGTGAGAGGCGCGAGTGATTACCGCTTATGCCAACCCAACTCCCTTTAGCAAAGGATAGGTCACAACTCTAAATTGAGCTCTATTCATATAGTGTTATTTAGTTTAGTTCTTTGAACTCGTCAAGTGTTTTGAAAAAACGTGATTTAATATAATGGGAACCTCCACTGTAAAACATTCTAAGAGTAAATTGAAAATCTCCCTTACCATATATCTATTTTGTACTGCAAAACTGATAATTATACATGTTAGGGTAAAAACTGACTTTTGTTGAACATTTTTTTTGTGTGCGCGCGGCCATCATAAATGTGACGTAACTTGGTTGTAGTGCTAGTCTCTACTATTAATTGATACAATGGGAAAAAATGAGTAAAGGGACTGGCACTACAACCAAGTTACAAAAAAATGTTCAACTAAAACTAGTCAGCTTTTACCTTAATATGTATAATTATCAGTTTTGTAGTAAAAAAATAAATATATGGTAAGAGAGATATTCAATTTACTCTTAGAATGTTTTACAGTGGAGGTTCCCTTTAAGTCTCTAGATCGAAATGGTTAATCATCGCCATAAATAAAGTAGGAAGCTGACGCGTGGAGCATTACATCTTCGTCAGAGAAACTCAAGCTAATGTTTGAAATGTCAGTTTCCTACTTTTATTTACAGAGATAATTAAATATTTCAACCTAAGTTTTGAGATTAAGTTTTTAATTAAGTGTTTAAAAGACGGAGCTCGAATTAGCAAAGTATTTTTATGTGTTTGTAGCTAGTCAGCCTAACTTTCTCTTTTTGCGTACCTCTGTTTTACTTCTGTTAAGTCTTTGCCTGACTTCCTTCGCAGTTTCTCTTTCTGCAGCGCTTCCTAAACCAGATAATGATAGTGATACTTTATGATTATGTTAGACAACACAACAATTTTATTAGACTTTGGCAAGAAATTCGAAAAGAAAAGATAGCAGCGTGTAAGCTTGTACATTGTTTTTGAACAAAACCTAGGCTGACACATTCATTGTCATTCAAGTGACTGTGTGGTACAGTCCATGTGTCAAAACCCAGTATAGTGACCAGCTTGCACGCCACATGAGTTCTCCAGGCTCAGTGGTAGAGCGTCCGACTAGTGTACGGAAGGTCATGGGTTTGATTCCCATCTGGAGCTCAGATTTTTTCTGAGCTCTCTCGATCTGTCTCCGCATATATTTGTATATCTTAGTCATATTATTAGCTGGATTAAAAAGCATTAAGACATGGTTAATCTTATTATCATTATTATTATTATTGTATTAGCTAAAGACTATGATTGCAAGTAATTTAAAAACTAACTAGTATACTTGAATGTCTTTCACTGAAGATGGTCGCTGGAGTGTGGCGGAATTATTTGTTAATAACTATGACAAGTCTTCTCGTATGTCTTTTCGTAATGAGTGTACTGTTTTTCAAAGCTATGTTTGCAAACATTTTTTGTCTTTTGTAGTTGATTTTATTGGAGGATTTGACTCCTACTCAGCTCACCAGCCTCCCACCAAGTCCTCAAGGATGCAAATGCAGCCAATGTGAGTTAGAATTTCCACTTGTATCTGTTCAGTCCAAGGCTTTCCCTGAGAGGTGAATGATTACATGCACAGGCCTCTGTACATGCCTAAAGAGCATGCAGCGAGCCAGGGTAAAACATCAGTTGATCCAAATTTAAAAAAATATTTTTTGAAAAGCAATTGACACTTCTGTATTTTTAAACTTAAACAATTTTAAGCAAACTAATGGATAGTAAGAAAAAAAGAAGGAAAAGTTTACAGTTTAATTATAAATTAGAGTTTAAAAAAATACCTGACTCAGGTCCAGTAGAGTATGTATTCACAAAATTTAGAACTTGTCGATGTTTTTTTTTAAATACAAATATAATTTCTTTTTTCAGATCATCATGAAAACAGATGTTGGAATCTAAGCTCACCGAACTGTCGTTAGTTCAAGTCCAACACCAAAGCATGAGCACACGTTGAACCCTCTTGTGCACAAATACATCATTCTGTTTCTACTTCAAACCATCATGACAACAGATTCTTAGAAGCAAAGATCAAAGAAGTTCAACTTAGTGCTTAATCTACTTACCGAAGCAAATGTGCTTGTGCACCATTCACAAACAGACATTTACTTTTACATTGTGTTTTAAGAGACATCACCCTTTATTTATTAGAGCGTCACTGTTTTTTAGATATATACATTATATTACAACAGAAGTTTTGAAAGCCATTACCAGAGTGAAACACGTTATTGAAATGTTCAATCATCGCCGGTAGTAAAGCAGGAAGCTGACGTTTTGAGCGTTAGCCCTTCTTCTATGTAAAGACGTAGGCCTAACGTTCCTGAAGACGAATGGCTAACGCTCGAAACTTCCGAAACTTAGTGAGCTTTCAACGATACTTACGGCGATGGTTATACATTTCAACGAAAAAAAATTGATTAAATCACTTTTTTTAGCTACTCGTAGACGCACTTATGTTTTTAAAGCAATAGTCATTTTCAAAGTGACTTTGGTTAGCGGTTAGAAGTAGCTGTCGCTGTAATCTGAAAAAAAAAACAGCCGCTCTCTCATTTTCCAGGGCCAGGCGAGGGGAGCTTCAGACTACTGTTTCTGTAGTTTTTTTCCCGTATTTCAACAAAGGACTTCCTTTAGAAGGGAACTAATTTAACGCTCAGAAGAAGGGCTAACGCTCGAGACGTCAGCTGCCAACTTTATTTACTGAGATGATTAAACATTTCGACCTTGAGTTGATTAAATCACATTTATCAGCAACTCGCCGACGCACTTAAATAGTTTTTTGAAAAATTATTCAGCAAGTATTATTTTCACATTGCTTTTAGAAGGAGCTGTAGATGTAGTTTTCTCCATATTATAACAACGAACTTCCTTTAGAAGGAAAACTAATTTTTGACCAATGCTAATACATAGCTTTGTTTGCGAGTCCGTACAAAATGCGAATACCGAGCGAGGCACTTTGTTGTTTAATTAATTCTTGTGGAGAGTGGCTTCCAGACCCCCGAGCCACAGGGAACACAACTCCGATACATTTTCTAGAAACGTACCCCAAATTTAAATAAGCAGTTACGAAAACAAGGGCGTAAATCGTAATATTCAAGTTTAACTCAAGATTTTTTTTCAACCGACCTAGTAAATTACAAGTATGTTCCTTATATAAGCTGTATTATGACAGGAATTTTGATGCAACTCACAAGGGAGAATAAGCAAATCAAAAAACACAGAGTTCTAACGGAGTCCTAGAAAAACAGTGAAAGTTCTTTGGTGGGTTAAATGCAACTAAAGACTTGATGCACCTATAAATGTTAAGCTCGAGGGGAGGGGTGATAGTGATAACCGCGGCATTTTGACCGTGAGTTATGTTCCAAGGTAGGATTTTGTCGTACGGGGTGCCCCCAGGGTAGGGATTTGATCTTTCATAGGTAGTTTAATTATGGCGCTCCTCTTGTGTGCAACAGGGTTGAAGGAAAGTTCACCGCCTTCACTTGCCCCAGGGTGGGGATTTTGAGCAATTATTTTGTCCCGGGGGTCGGGGTACTTGTCCTTTTTTTTAAGAAAGTGGCAAAATCCCCACCCATGCATGAGTAAATCCCTTGGACTCTACAATAAGGTGTAAAGCATTATTTGCCAAGGACTCGGCTAGAAATCTTTCTTTTGTTAAGTTTAGCTTCCTCTCGAGGTTAATCTTTTCAAAGCGACAACGATAGAGCACCTTTGCTTTTTTAGAAAGCATCAAATGGTGTCAAAAGATAGCACTCACTAACTTAACAGCATTGCCAGCAAGTGAAATGTCACAGTACAATAAGCAATGAACGCTTTTAGCAACGTCAACAACCCCCTTCTCCGTACTCATCCCACCAGCCGGCCAGTAAGAAGTTGGACTCCATTTTGATTTTGAGCTTCAGTGCACTTTCTATTCCTCTATGCACAGCACTACGGGATTTTTTCGCATTCGGTTGAAGGCAAGATTGAGAAATAAATTAGTCCAAATGATAATCCAAAAAAGAAAGAAAACTTGTAATGTAGAGGTTAGATACAGCCACAAATTATATAATCCATTAAGTTTTGGTTGATACATAACGCTAACAGGGCTAGAGAATGACATGGGCTCTACCAGAACACTATAGATTGCTGGTCGTTTGAAAACCGGATGTTGTTATGAGATTGTGAGATAAAGTTTTAAAATCATGAGAGTTGAGAGGTCCAGGTCCGTGAATCCTGCTAGAACTATTTTTGGTCTACGTGTACGCCTGTACTATGCAGTGGTACTGGGTGTGCTGTGGTATTGTTTGTGCTTGATAATTAAGCCTGGGGATCCTGTGGCACTGGGGACTGGGGTGTATACAGTGGTACTGGCTGTTCAGTGGTACTTTTAAGTTTCTTTGGCACTGGGGATCCTGTGGTACTAGGGGGCTGTGATTCTGGGGGTCCTGTGGTATTTGATCAGGGTCTTGTGGTATTGTTTTTGCTATGGTACTGGGTGTCCTGTGTCACTGGGTGTGCAGTGCAGTGGAACTTGGGGTGCGTGCATGCTGCGGTACTTGGGGTTCCTGTGTCACTGGGTGTGCAGTGCAGTGGAACTTGGGGTGCGTGCATGCTGCGGTACCTGGGGTTCCTGTGGTATTGGGTGTTCCATGGCCTTGTGGTACTGAGGGTTTTTTTGTGCAACTACTAGGGGTCCTGGTGATCTGTGGCACTGGGTATCCTGTGGCTTTTGTTGCTGAAAGGCCCCATGGTCTGATGGGTAGAAGGGTGCATGCGTGTGTCAGTAAACATCACGAGGTCAGCTTGTCCTAAAATGGCGGCGATTGTATTGTGGGTTGCACGTTGTAAATGAGAAATTCCATATTACATCGTTGTTTGGACATTAATTTATGTACTTTGCACTCGTATTCGGTGGAAAAATGCGTTTATGTGGTATGTGTTCATGCGAAGAAATCAAGAAAATCCTTGATCGAATTTGAGAAGTTGAATACAATTTGCGATGATTTGGCGGTAGTGTGTGCGAGCAGTGCATAAATCGCGAGGTTATTACTGAATTCTCTGTTTATTTAGAGTTGTGCTTTTGTTGGACGCTATATACTTCAAGTAACGTTGAGGCCATTTTGTAACTGAACAAATTCAAATGTCAGTCGAACGGACGGAAAACAAGGAAACGAGTCTTGCAGACTCTACAACAGACGAGACAAATGTCTGGAACATTATAGAACCGACAGCAACGCGGATCGATGATCTGCGCGAAATTACACCGTCAATAAGTCCGGTATTTACCGAGGATCAAGTTCGTGAGTTGACACAACAAGCTAGCGACATGGAATTACTTTTGGCACGTGACACTTTCAAACGAATTAACGAGCGAATGGATGCTTTGACTCCAGAGCAATCAAGTCTTTTAATCTCTACCACGACGTCTCCTTTCGACCATGATGTCACATATACGGACGTTTTACCGAACCTGTCAGACCCTCAGTCAGACCCTGATCATTATCCAATAGTGTCTAGCCAGGGCCATGATATACTTTTTAATGAAGGATTGCGGCTAGATTTACCAGAAAGTATGTTTCATCCATTTGGGAACATATCTGAAGTTCGAACCTCGCGTACAGAGGCTGGAGAGCACAGGCAGCCCAGCTCGACGTCAGAAGAGCCGAAAAAAGAAACTTCAAAAATTGATATGAACAATAAAGAAGTACAGAAAGGATCTGACAAAACTGAAGAAAAATTAGATGAAAAGGAAGTTTCAAACAAAAAAGAAAGTGAAAAAGATGACCAAGTATCATCAGCTAGTAATTGTTCTTTGAGGCGATCTCCAAGGAATCAGGGAAACAAGTTGGATAAACCAGAACTGCCTGAAAAAAGACAACTTCGAAGTCAAGGCACTGTGTTAGCTGAGGAAAAGGAAAAATCTGTTACAACAAAGCCGGAAAAAACAAAAATGGAGTTAAGAAGAAGTCCAAGAGGGAGAGCATCTGAAAATAAATTAGAGAATAAGGAGAAGGCAGTGATAAGTGGTCGTGGTAGAAGGTCATTGCAGTTTGGCAATCAAGGAAAGGGAAATGCTTCAGTGGCAGAAAAAGCTTGTCACAGTAAGCAGAAAGTTGTTTCAAGTGAGGAGACCAAGAACGTGCGAAGGTTTGTTTATTTAAACTGAAATGGTTATTAATGGATACAATTTGGGCAAGTAACGAAAGGGACCTAGTAGAATAATATATACAATGACAAAATATTTCAATCAAGTAACAAAGAGGCCAAGGGGGGTACTCAAAGTATATGTGACAGGGGGGTCTGGCATATATTTTTGGGTTGAAAATTTACATGCTTGGTATTTTTTTGGGTCAAGAGGTCGGTCACATATTCTTTTAGGTCTTAAAAAAATATGTGTATTTTTTGGGTCACATCTCCGAGTGAAATTTTTGTTGCGATCAGTGGATCAGAATAATATTCATCCGTACTTTTTTCAGCAATGTGTGATTTCTGGAAAAACTGCTAATATTAAGAAGACAATACAATGTACATTTGTAATCTTGTTTACTTCTCCTGTTTTCTCTATAACTCATTACAATGATGTCCATCAATGTCTTTCATGTCACCTTAGCTGCTCTTTCATGTCACTTTGGATGAAGAGACATTAAGGGTCCCACAAATTTCATTAGCCTATTGATGCAAAATCATGCATTAAAAAGTTCTGTTTGACTGAATAAATTAGTATTGA
This sequence comes from Isaurus tuberculatus, assembly GCA_025447995.2. Lineage (NCBI taxonomy): Eukaryota > Metazoa > Cnidaria > Anthozoa > Zoantharia > Zoanthidae > Isaurus > Isaurus tuberculatus. The sequence goes on from JAOEHV020049794.1 coordinate 9,269, forward strand.
GTTATTTAAGTCTTGTATTTTTTTGGGTCTAAAATTTCAGGCTCGTGTATTTTTTTGGGTTTGCAATATGAAGTTCCGTCGGATCCGCCACGTCATGTATACTTCGAGCACCCCCCTTGGGGTGAATCATAGTAAACGCTATAGAGGCAAGAACCGTTAGAAAAAAGCTGCAAAAGCGCATGACATGTGGACTGTGGGTTGTGCGTGTGGTTGCTCTAGTACTGAATAGAGTGGATCTTACAAAGGAAGCATCTTTTCCTTTGAAATTCTAATATGCACCATCAACCTACTGCAACCTTTCCTCTCTACGTGAACATGGAATGAGAGGTGCGTAAGGAAAACCCATACTCAAACTAACTCACTTCACAAGTTGCCAGATCCAATTAATCAGAATACAAGAATTTCGCCTCATGTAACAGAACCCACAGTGGTTCTGGATTCCGGATTCCAACCCTCTGGATTCCGGATTCCACTCCTTTGTATTCCGGATTCCAAGATAAGCATAAATCACTGGATTCCGGATTCTGAGCACTTTGGATTCCGACTTCCAAAACAAATCTGGATTCCGGATTCTGCAATTGTGGAATCCGGATTCCAACAATCAAATTTTGCTGGATTCCGGATTCCGGATTTTGTTACATGGGGCAAAGAAATTAGCCGTGAGCTACTGATTTCATACGCACAATACCCGTGCGCTTTTGATGTAATTAATCTTTCTCTGTAGCAGGTTGGAATTGCACCTCTAAACCCCAATAAGAAATATCTACAAGGATCTTCTCCTCCTGCTTAAGTTCATGTGTTTTTTTATAAGGAACCTTTTACTTTTGAATTCAATCTGAATGGCTCTTTAATTTTTGAGGAATTTTCAGTTTGATGGTTTCCTTACGTTTTTTCAACAATTTAGAGTCTTAAAAGTTTCTTGATTTTTAATTTCTTATAGTTTTCATTAACTGCTAGTTTAACTTTACTGTGGTTTGATTAAAAGATTGGACAAAGTTGTTATTAACCTTCCATGGTATAAACTGCAGCATACTATTTATGTTCTCTGTTTTCTAAGAACAGCTTAAAGCAAATAAAATATTATTTCTGAAAACACGCCTTTTTTTTCGTCGAAAGTAAAAAAAATTAAAGATTCCCGAGCTCGAATACTAAATAACTGTATCAAAGTTGATCTTCAGGGTTCCTTAGGAGTTCTTTAACTTTTCTTTATCTGAGCCTGAGTTCCTTGTAAAAGTAGTTCGTAAAAAACGTTTATTCTTGCAGGTTTTCATCGAGAGTTTTGTTTATTCGATCCATTCAAGTTGTATTTCAAAGCTTTTCTTAATACTGGGTACTTGTGATTCTCTGCAGTGATAGCATGCACTTATTAGAACATTAGCACTGAGTGTATCTAAATAACTAAGTAGTTCAGATTCCAGACTTCGCTCATCTGCTATTAGAAATCTATGCAGAACATTAGTATTTCCAGGTTTAGTTAATGTATCACCCCCTCTATTAATGAATACGGAATCCAGCGAAACCTTTGGTTTGGAATTCGAAATTCCTGAGCACTGGGAACGGGAATCCGCGAGCTAGGAACTAGAATCCGCGAGCTGTGATCTGGAATCCACGAACTGGGATCCGGAATCCGCGAGCAAGGAACTAATTAAAATCCGCGAGCTGGGATCTGGAATCCACGAACTGGGATCCGGAATCCGCGAGCTAGGAACTAGAATCCGCGAGCTGGGATCTGGAATCCGCGAGCTGGGATCTGGAACATTTAGGATGAAAATATCTCGCAATATACTCTCGAAATCTACTCATTATTGCTGTCTGTTGATTTCAAATGACAACAAATACGCTGCAAAGGCCGAGTTATTTGCGAAACAGCTTGCGATTTTCAGCCTCCTCCACGTAGCATGCACTTCTTTCTTCAAGTAAATTATTTTGCTGGTATTCCTCCAGAAGAATCTGTATATTTTTTTGTTTTCTTCTGTAGCTAACTCCATAGGTCGTCTACTTCCACGACGAAGCCCGCCGTGGCGAGATAGGACAAGGAAGGATCTCGTAGTCATTTAAAACGTTTTAGAACAAAAAACTAAATGGAAAATTGATAGCGAAGAGGTGAAATGTTGTTATTCAAGTAAATAACAACGAATATAACCTCAGGATGGGTAAGATACAGTCCGATTTTAAACCTGATTTCGTGTTAGACCAAACACGAAATCAAGTTATCTCTCACTAGAACCTAGTCTCCCAAGTCAGGACATTGCTCCTTTAACTCCAAACTGTCAAGCATTACAAGCCAAGAAAATAGGTTACTAGGACTTGCTCACTAGCGCGAGTGCTCTTTGATCTTTTCACTGCTATATTATTATCACTCGGTAAACAATTTATATCATAAAAAAAAATTAATTCCACAATAACGCAAATATGTTAGATTTTGCAGCAACTTTTTTTTAATTTGCAGCAACTTTTTTTATTTGCAGCAACTTTTTTTTTATTTGAAGCAACATTTTTTATTTGTATAGGTTGCAGTGTTTGATATGCGGTTAACCTTTTTTATGTAGTGACCCTTGTTGGCCACCGTAAAATTCGATAGAACGCACAAATAAACCATTCTAAACTAGATTCAAACGTTTTTCTTAACTATCGATTTACTATTTCTTCACATGCCATGTCTACACCTTTTTTTTTAAAGAACAAACTTGATAAGAACACTGAGGCTGAAATCGCCCAAAAATTAAGAACAAATTAAGAACAAACTGAGGCTAAAATCGAAATTTATTGAGAATAACTAATTAGTAAAAAAATCGCATTATCCGTGTATGTACTTTATGCGACATACTGAACACATTGCAACTTGCACATCTGTAGTTTCAGATGCTTGTTTATTTGTTGAATGTTAAACTACAAAGTTTCCATTCAGTATTGTAGTACTGTAATCTTGTAGACCTTTAAAGTGAAAAAAATAACAAACTTCTTTACATATACCGCCATGTAAACGCATAACTTTGCTTCCAGTAAATTACCATCTCCATTTGATAACTTCTTTGTGGAAATAAGCAAAACACATCACTATAACACAAGACTAGCTTCTAGATCTTCATACAGTCTCTTTCACGTGTCAGAACTAATTATGGCAAATTCAATATCCGATTTCAAGGCCCAAAAATCTGGAATTCCCTTGATGAACAAATTAAAACTTCGAACAGAATCACATTTAAAAGAAAACTTATGGAAAAGATTGTTGATTCTTATTAGCCATTTATTAAAATCTTTGAAAGTCTATTCCATCACAGCATAGTTCACACTTACAATTTAGTAATTAATACTATTATCCCCAACTGAGTTATCATTGTAGAATCTTTGTCTTATCCTGTACTATGTTTTATTATTATTTTTTTTAATTAATTAATTTATTTATTTCTATGTTATCAATATTATTATTGTCTTTACTAAATATTATAATAGATTATGTTTTTGTCTGCCATATTTGTGCCTGTCATCATTGTCCAATCACTTTTTTTGAATATTAAAAAAAGTAAGTCAAGCTACCCGACTTGTGTAGCCCTCCAGGTTATTTAGGGTACCTTGTACCTACCTTAAGTCACTCAAATTATTAATATATTTTTTAATGTAAATATTTGGTACAAATAAAGCTTGCTGTTGTTGATTGCGGAGACAGACGCGTTAATGGCAAATGCTACAAATAAGAACAAAATAAGAACATTTTGAGGCTGAAACTGCCCTCAAAATAAGAACATTGGGGTTGGGCAAAATTTTACTGGTTCTTAAAAAAAAAAGAAGTGCACTTGTAGTAGCCACAAGCGCATAAAAAGCGCTTTTTATTTAAAAAAAAACTCGCGATACAAGAGAAAACATCATGCAAATATTGACGTACCTCTGAGGCATAAATTTTAATTGTATATTTTTAAATTTTTAATCGGGTTTTTAACTAGATCATAATTACTTTCCAAAAAATAATAGACAATAGTGTTATTAATTTTAAATTTAATGTACTGCACAAAACAATCTAAGCATTGAATTTAATTTATTTCAACTTCTGAAATAAAGAAGGAACTAGAAGGAAAAAAAAACGTTTGTTCAGTTTTGAATCGTTTTAAAAATCACTTGCCTAAAATTGGTTTTAAAATAGTAAATTGAATGGATCGATATCCTTGTTTTTCTCATGATGCAAAATATTCTTTTTGTACTTCACGTCAGGCTCAAGGTTAACTCTAGGACTCCCCAAAGCAACTCGGCAGTCATCAAGTCTGGGTCAGTCTGAGACAGAATGGGACACATAGAGTTAATATCTAACTAAGAAATCACGCCACATTCTTCAATTTTTCCTTTGTTCATGAAAAATAATCAAATAATGGCTTCTAAACTCAAGGTTGCACTAATTACGGGCTGTTCCAGCGGTTTGGGTCTTTCAATAGCAGTTCGTTTAGCCAAAGATCCTGAGAAACGTTTTAAGGTTTATGCCACAATGAGAAATTTGGATAAGAAAGCGAGTCTGGAGACTGAGGGGAAGGATGCTTTGGATGAGACTCTTCTTGTGAGACAACTCGACGTCTGTTCAGATGAATCAGTTGACAAGATAGTTCAGGAAATTCTCTGTACTGAAGGAAGAATAGACATTCTGGGTGAGTTTATTAATTCATATTACCTTAGTTTTTGAGGTAAATCAGTTCTTGCGGTTTTTTTTTTTCATTTTCTTTATTTTGAATTGCTTTTCCAGAACAAAGATCCCCGGTAGAGCAGTATCGTATCTTAAAAATTCTTAATTAACTTAGATTTCGGAAAATTTAGAATATAAAATGTTACTTTATTTTCCTTTTAAATATCTGAATTCATTTAAGTTTGTTAATTGTTGATATATAACTTATATATCAACAAATGGCTTAAGGCGGGACTTAATCTAAAAAAAGAATTATTTTTTGGTCCAAATCAGAGTGGGGAGGGGGTACTGAAAAGTACCTATATCACTGAAACGAAAATGAAGTATTTGGGCAGAGCATGACATCATCACGGGTGATGACTGGTAATCGCGTTACACATCCTGCCCTTTTTGTGTTTTGCTTTAACAAGCGCCAGGACACCATTAAATGCTCTGTTTTTTTCAGAAAAGTTGCTTTTCTGTTCAATAATTTGACCATTTGCGGGTGCCTGAGCTCATCATAAAGTGTTTAGAAGGCTTAAACCTTGTTAATGACAAAAAACTGTTCATTGGCACTGTGAATGGGACAGCAAATGTTGGTTTTGCTAAACGTAACGGCTAACAACGTTTCTGCCCGATTCATGGACAAGGGGCCCTGAAGCAGGTGTGTCGAGTCTCATCAGGTCACATTCATATTTTTCAGAAGTCTAGTCGAAGGATAAAATAAATTAACCAGAATTTTTTTTTAGAATGTAAACCTGCTCTTAGACTTTAATTGCGGGCTCAAGCAGAGCACGCAACCTTAATCTGGGAGTCTGTTAAAGTTTCTCGTCAAAATTCTTCTTCCAAAATTACCCATAGTTCTCTGGGTGCAAGTGATCTTTGAAAGGTTAACACTTGCAGGCGTTTAGGTTTTCGTAACATTTTGTGGCTAACTAAGAGTTTTCTAATTATCGGTCTGTCTTCGCTTTTGCTTCGGCAGCAGAAATTAGTCAAAAAGAAATTGGTTTTCTCTCGAATGAGCCACGAATAGATTTCGGTTTTATCTCGTTTCGTGAGTACAAAACGAATCACAGCTTGTGTTTCAAAATTCCTCAAAATTTTTGAAAGATTAGGGTTTTGAAAGTATATTGCGAAGCAAGCAAAGCAAAAACTGAGACCAGTATGAAGACGAGTCATGCAAATTCAATAAAAGTGAAGTCAAAGATGTTTGCTACAATACTTCAAAGGAAAATACTACCCCTGCTGTCGTTAATCAAGACAAACAACACAAGACAAACAGTATAATATAAGTCGACCTCGGAACGTGAACGGTATCGAAAGCAGGGGCGGATCCAGGAATGTGAAAAGGGGGGGCATACCGAGCGCCGAAATTTTTTAAAATCTGAGTCTCTAAAATGGCCATTTCCAGCATTTTGAGACAAATTTCATGCTCATTTAAGAATAATTTCTTGCTCGTAAACTTTATTCAAATAAACAGTTTAAATAAATAGAATACGTGGTATTTTTGTAAAAAAAAAAATCATAAAAAGGGGGGGCAGGCACAGGCCTGCTAGGCCCTCCCCCGCCTTGGATCCGCTACTGGAAAGTATCATAATCTTATAAATCCTTGATTTTATTTTAAATATTGAAGTAATAAAGAGAAAAAAGGCGTAATGGTAAGGAGTTTTACAGTTAGAAACTTGGCAACTTGAATGTGTGAATTTGTTTGATCGATTGCACAAAGACGGTAATGAAAGTTCGAAAACGCTAATTAACCTGCATAAACATATTCATGATTGTCAAATTCTATGCTAAATTTGTTAATTGACGTTCCATCGCACCCTTGAAACTCCGTTAGTGTTATTGTATGCCTGTTCGCTCTAATTACAATGCTTTCTCGCTTGAATGAATATCCCTTTGCGGTTAATGAACAGCAGAAGGTGTTCCATAGTGCCTATATTATTGGCTGCCAGCACTTGAAAGTTAATAGAAGGCATTTAGTAGCTTTAGTTAGCTCGTTTGGAGTCACGATGATGTAGATGACTATAATCATTTACCATGATCGTTATAATATTGATAAAATGGGTTCAAGCTGATCAAAAATTTAGACGTCACTTTCTTGAAACGAAACGTTCTCGATGACTATTTTAAGGTATAATGTCCGAGTAAAAATATTCGCCAAACTCTTTTATTTTCAGTCAACAACGCTGGCGTAGGCTTGTTTGGAATTTTAGAAGCACAGAGTATGGAGTTGATGAAAACAGTGTTTGAAACCAACTTCTTTGGGTTGGTTCGTGTCACTAAAGCTGTCCTGCCTAACATGAAAGTGAATAGGAGTGGACTGATCGTCAATATGAGCAGTGCTGGGGGAATTAGTGGAGTCCCATGCAGTGCAATCTACTGTGCGTCCAAATTTGCTGTGGAAGGGTTCACCGAATCTATGGCTCCACTGCTGAAGGAGTTCAACATCAAGTAAGTCATTTTTCCGAGAAATCTAGCTCAGCTACATCGATGTTAAGTGTTAAACTTGCTACAGTAGCTAGCGCGTCATCAAAGAACCTCATATTTATAACTCAGTGGCGTTAACAATCTTGAGGAAGTAATACCATCGTTAAAAACTATAATCAATTTTAATCTAAAAGCCATCACCAACACAAGTGTTAAATTTAACAATTTTAACCATCAATACCAGAACTACAGCAATATCAAAACAAGCACTATTACAAAATCATTAATACTACTAACAAATAACCAGCAAAGTATCAATATACCAACGTCATCAACATTACCTTTAAAAACATCACTCCTGCTATCATTAACAATCCTAACGTCAGAACCAAAACCAACATCACTACTTCCCTTCCTGCTATCAATAACAGTATCATTACTTGAACTATTACCAACAACAATAATTATATACCTATAACAACATAAATAAACTAAAAGCAACATCAAATACTAACACAAATACAAGCTTAATTCGTGTTCTGTTGCCAAGCACTCAACCGCCTGGTGTAAAAGTGGCCCTGCTCTCGTTCTCAATCCCAAACTACATTGCAAGAATACAAGTAACAATACAACATGACATATTACGTGCACAAAAGCGGGAATAAAGCGTTTGACATTACAGCGCAAATAATAAAGAAATAGTTTCTTAATATATATATATATATATATATATATATATATATTTTAAACAACAAAACGACTCTTTTAATGATACGGGACATGTTTCGATGTTACTTAACAT
>JAOEHV020049904.1:0-49289 GCA_025447995.2 Isaurus tuberculatus
TTTATTTGTTTATTTATTTATTTATTTATTTATTTATTTATTTATTTATTTATTTATTTATTTATTTATTTATTTATATTTATTATTGCAAGCAAATTCTGTAATGTTTGAGTCAGTATTTTATAAAGCACACTTCAGGTTGTTTGGGGTGCACTTTATCTTTTTAGTATTAAGAATTAAACATTATCAAAAAAGAATAGAGATGAAAATGTATTTAAAAAATACAAATTGCCCCAAGGCTGAACCAATTAGCAGCTGGATAGCTTCAAGGTGGCCAGGAAATAAAAAATCCCTTAGTAACCTTGAGGTAAACTTCAAACCCTAAACTCACTTCAGTAATATATTTTCTTCATTTATTTAAAGTAAATTGTTAAGGCCACAAAGTGTAAACCAACTTTTTTGAACTGTAATTGGCTGTCTGTGTCACTATTTTCTGCCTTTTGATTGGCTGTTTGTGAGAGCATGATTTTTAAGTTAATACACTGTTATTGTGAGCCAATCAAAATTCAACTTAAATGATATTAAGAAATCACCATTGCATTTAACTTCAGTTGCCTAGAAAACAATGAAAGGGGGCAGTCTAGTTAAGTGGTTTAAGAGTTTGTGGATTTGAATGTATATCACCGGGGTTCAATTTCCCAAACCCTACTGTACAACTGAATAGATTTGTCACTGGTAATCGCTGGGACAAACTAATCACATTTTAGACATTGTCGACTGTTTTGCCAACTAACAGCTGTGAATTGTTTTCTGTAGAGGGAATTTTTCATTTTTACTTAATATTTAATATCTACTTATAACTCCTAAAATCCTTTCATAAAATCCTTAAACAAACCTCATCTCTGACAGGATCTTCAATGCCAAATACTCCTTGCAGAATAAGGTTTTTGATGATGATTCTTTCATATTCCCAATCTATCGCTCTCGCTTCCCCTGATTCATCTGCGGTAATAAAAAAATATGCAAAGAGGTTTAATACGTGATATCTTGGAAAAAATGTAAAATGCAAACAAAGCACAATCATACCTTCTTCTGCCTCAAACTATAAGATAAAAAAATGCTAAATCCTTTTGCGAGCCTAGTGGCCCATTGGAGCCGGAGCTTATCTCCAGTTTCTGTAGTGTTAAGCGGATGAGAGTCCTTGACTCCCCCTGGATGGGACACTGATCTGTCGCAGGTTAGCTCCCAGCCAAAGCTGGTACTCATTTACCGACCTCATAAAGATTGACAGCTGTAGTAAGCTTTGGCAGTAAAGAAAGTCACACAAATGTTTAAATTTTGGCAGAGCCAAGGAATTGAACCTGGGACCTTGTGGTCGGAAGGCAAAGATCTTAGCAACTGTGCCAACCACGCTGCCTAAAACTATCAGATAGACTTTTAATAAAATTTAAAGCATTTTGGCAAAAAATTTCTTTTCTACAAAAAATTACAATAAAATGAAGAAAGTCAGTACTAGTAAATTTTACAAAATTATCTTTTTTTTACAAAGTCATATTTCTTCTTTTCTTTTCCTTCACTGAATTACAAAAATTTCTGTAAGTTGTACATTGTTCAGTTGTAATGGGGACTATTGATAATCATAAATATTATCACTGAGGCAAAATTTGCTATGAAAAATGTTGCCCATTACCTTATCATTTTATTAATTTACCAGATTCATCTACTTTGGATAGTTGCCTCTTAATCTCTATTTTTGTTGATTTTTTACACAAATTTAAGCTGACATTTTTACAACTACTGCTTTAGGATGTAGAAATGAACAAACTTAGAGGTATAATTTCAAAGTTCCTAAGAAAATAATATTTTACCAAAATTTTAAAAAAGTCCTTCACAGATGTGCTCTAAATCATATATAAGGATGAATATCTAGGAAAAAAATAATTGAAATACAAATATATCTATTTACCATATCTTACCTTCAGCTGGGAAATCTTTATATGCTAGACAAAGGGTTCTAAAACCTTCTGACTGCATAGGATCAATGACTTCATTTAGTAACTGTTCTTTTTCAATCTTGCCAAATACCTTGTGTTCTTCAGTTCCCATATCAACTGACACACATTGTTCTAGAAGAATCTCTGGGGCCCCCTTAACATACATGCGATAAAAACCTTTTTCTTTAATGACTGTTGCCATAAACTTGCGCTCTGCTGTGAAGTCATATCTCTTGATATGCTGATCCTCGGGGAAATCATCTCTCCAGGGTTGATAAGTATCACCATATTCAAGCACAAACTGCAGCACGGAGCAGTCCGTCTTATTTCCTGTCTGAACAGGTAAATTATCCGAACCAGCAGGCTACAGAACAGGGAGGGCAAATTTTAATCAATAAGAAAACAACAACAACAATTTTAAATATTGGTTTTTTATCTCCACACATTGTTTTGATCAAGTGCCTTTCCAGACTTTAAAGCCTCACTAAATCCTTCACAATCAGTTTCCAGGTTTTGAGCAATAATTATATTGCATAAATACTCCTAATGTATACCTTGTCCCCTACCAGAACACCACTCAGTTCCTGGAACTTCTTCCAGGCACTAGAAATATTTATTCTAGAAATCACAGCATTAGATACATTGCCATAAGATCCAAAACATCCTGAATCAAGAAAACAATTAATTTCTCATTTCAAGAAAATACCTAACAATTACACCTTAAAGTTGAAAGAACAAAGGGTTGTTACTCTATAGGGTAAAGTTCAGTCTGGTTTTATAAACTAAGTTAAGTTTTAGAAATATTATGTTAATCAATAGTTTAATGTATAAAATTCTTTTTAAGGATAGCTCTTTATCATTTTCCACAAGTAGCTGCATACAAATTTGTTTCGAGAACCAGGTCCCTGCCCTTTCCTAAATGCTTGATCTCACAAAGGGTTACATTTGATTTATGAACAATCCACTAACTACCCCTAATTATAATAAGCAGAAACTTGTAAACCATGATTCTGTTGACTACATGTTTGCTTACATTTCAGTTTATCAAGCATCCTAGTAGTCACTAATTAGTACTTAACTAAAATTATAAGTTTAATAGGTTCTATTTGTTGATTTCTTTAAAATATTTTTCATTCAAAATGGATCTACTGGAACTAATTTATTTTTATCTTCAGGTAAATATTTACACACTTACCCCAATAGAAGAAGTGTAATAAGTGTTGATAGCAATTGCTTTACAAAGATTATCCAAAAAATGGGCTGGAATTCTACCATCCTTCATATAAACCCTTGGATCACCTTCATTCAGTTCTCCTATTAACCAACTCTTGGATACTTGCTGGCGATTCTGAGTGATGACACCAGTCTTATTGCAACAAATAGCTGTGATGTTTCCCATACCCTCAACAACATCAACATGGCGAACAAGGCTCTTGTCACGGTACATCTGTCGCACACAACATGCCAGAGAAAAAGTAAATGCTAACGGTAGACCTTCTGGGACAGAAATAATGAGCACAACCAGCCCCATGATAATAGCTCGAATGTACTCATTAATGTGACCTGGCTCGTAACCAAATCTGCGATCATGATAAATATAAACACTAAACCTGATTATAATGACGACAACAGTGATTACTGCAAGAATGACTCCAATATAGCTAAGATACACAGCTGCTTTGTTGAGCTTGCCTTGGAGGTTCTCTCGAATGTGTTCCTCGGGTTGTTCAACCACAGTTTCAAAGTTAACATTTCCAGCTTGGCCAGCAAAGCCAGGATTTTTTCGTACTCGATATTCTGGGTTACCAATGGCAGACATCTGTGTATGTGCACCAACAGCTAAAATAATGAACTTGCCATTACCCTCAACAACATGACTTCCAGAAAACAACAGTACATCATCTTGGTCTTTCTTCACTCTATTGCCAGATCCATTTGGTATAACAGTTTCGTCAATTATCAGACCATTGTTTTCAATAATTAAACCATCTGCTGGCATAACCACACCTCGCTTCACAAGGCAAACATCCCCAACAACAAGATCCCTGTTTTGAATTTTTAACTGCTTCTTGCTTCTTAGCACTGTTACCTTACGAGTGCAATGAATTTTTTCTTCAAGACTCCGAAAATCATGATCGCGCAGGAAGTCACTCACTGCAGACACCAAAATCATCACCACAACTGTACCAATGACACCAACACCTTCAGCCCAGTCCTGGGACCCAGCACAACCACCAGGAAAAATTACTCCTAGAATGACAGACACCACTGCCCATAGTATCAGAATAATTAATAACCAATCTAAGACTGCTTTAAACAGGAAGATAGCAAAATTCTCAGTTGGTCTAAGTGGAGTCGTGTTGTAACCAAATGTGTTTCGGCGAACTTCTAGACCTTTTTTAAAGCCAATGATACCTTGCTTTGTTGAAGTATGCAATTTGCGTACGATATTTGTCATTCCACGAAACTCGCTTTCTAAATATTCACTAGCATCTTTTCCTCTCTTGTTCATAAGTTCAACGAGTTGTACTTGAGATATATCCGAGAAGTCAGGCATCTGTGCAGTTCCCCAGTCGATAGAATCGATCGACTTGGTTGAACGCCTCAGCTCTTCTTCCTGTACTTGAAGACTCTCAGCCATTTTCAGCTGATTCAACCTTGAAACTATGAAAGCTGTTTTGTTTAAAATATGTAGAAGTCTTGCGACTGAAATACAATGCAAAGACACAATCAGATCTCTAGGCGTTTGTCAAAAACTGACAAACGTTTTAAAATACTTCTAAAGAAGCACCTTAAGGAAGTATCTTTCAGCAAGTTCAAAGTTGCTATCGACTGTAATACCCTAATCAAAACAAAAGAGAAATGAAATGCTAATGTTTGCTTTTTGGACTCAATACAAACCAGTATGAAAATATGGAACAATACCTAGAAGCGACTACAGTATATTTGTTAGTCGCGCTAGCGTACTGGTAAAATATATCTTTTGGGATGGCGATAAAGAGTAAAAAACTTTTGTAATTTTCTTAAGCCGATGAAATGTCAATAAGCACGACTTGAATTGATGAACCCGTGATGCGCACAGACTCATAGCTTACATCTGATTAGACATATGATAGTCATGCGGTCTCCATTCTTCTATTTGCATTCAAAAAATCAAAAAGCGGGGGACCATTTCAAAGGATAGAAGAATGTAAAATTTAAATTAAATTTCTCAAGCAACAAGAAACTGAAAACCTACCGACGGAAGAACCATTTTACATGGTTTAGTTCCAAATGAAAATACAATGGCTGCGTGATGTTTGATAGAAAGGTGAATTAAGTTCAAACTATTATTAACTAGGGTGGCCTGGGGGAATTTGTAATTGACGTTTTTGTAAACAGCTACATTCAGCTGTGTGAATAGCTGTGTTCGTACTTGTTTATTGGTATTTTGTACCGCTAAAAAGACAAAGAATTTTTTTTGGTTAAGGAAAATTGAAACTTAGAAGTATGTTTCTAAGTAACTTTTTGCTCAAATTTTTATATGAACAAAATTTCCTAAGGGGGAGATAGGAAGGCGCGCAAGTAAGCACTGGGTCACGAAATCAATGGTAGAGCACAAAGTCTGTTGAAAACTGATACCTTTGAGTAAAGAAAATCAGTTCACTTTTTCAGTACAGCATGTTTTACTGGCCTTTTTATTCATTTCAATGGTCATTTTTCTATGTATAATTAACTCATTTGCTAGTCGAAATAAAGTTAAGCTTTGTGAATGCGTTCGCAGCGCGAGGGTACACCAGAAACGTGTTGGGACGTGTATCAACAATATCTACAGTAGAGTTTTTACTTTGGTTCCAATACTAAAGATCTACTAACGCAATAGGCCCTATCAATCTTTGTGTGATTCTATCAGCTGTTTTAAGTCCCTCTATCTTTAGATTGTCGAGAGTAAATGAGTTTGAAACGAGGTCTAGTTACTATTTTGTTTTAAGCTGCGCTGTTTTTAGTTTGCATTGAAAAGTGTTCGTTAAGAATTAATTTTTTTCGTCTCTACGTCAATCCGGTCATCAAAACTATTTTTAGAAAAATACAAAGTTTGCGCTGAATCTATATCACTTATAATGTTTCCTTTTGGTTAACATTCAAATAGCTTTATATTGAAAGAATTTTCCGTTCAGAAAACCTCTAAACAAGGTTCTGTATTGATCAGTCTCGCAAAACATCCAGTGAACTCTTGGTATATAATCTATTTTTCAGGATTATTTAAAAGTATGGGCGTTTTGTATGGTTTAATTAGTATTCCATTAGTATTGCTGATAAACTTAAATTAAAATCATCTTATATGAAGCGAAAAGTTTTGAATTTCGCCTATATAATTGATTACAATTATCGTTCGCTTTTATAAAGGTTTTTTTTTTCAAAATTTTTCACAAAATTTTGTAATACGTCAATTGTTGTCAATAACTTGAATATTCATTTGCTTCTCTTCGACATAAAAACAGCTTAACAGAAAAACTATACCGTAATCATATTTTTCATGGGAAACTAAAACTGCAAGGCAAAAGGCGTAAACTGATAAAAAAAACTTAATCAACTTCCATCGTTGCATTTTAAGGAATTCAACTGGTGTATATTCCCAATGCAAAATATTCATATTTTGCAAGGTTGAAATTGATGGCTCAACTCTATATTTCTTTAGTCAATTGTTCCTTTCTCAGCAAAATGGTTATTTCTAGATGTGAATAGACTAAGAACATGCTGGACATGGATTAAGATGGCAAAAGAGGGATAATCGTCAAGATTTTTGTTCTTGAATTATTAGAAAAGCTTCAAATTTTTTACCCTCTTCTAATCTGTTTTGACTCCCTTTACGTTAAATTTTGACATTAAAACAGCTGTATTCATTACGAATATTTAAACAATATTCAATCATCCAAATATACATTATTTTACAAGTACTATGTATCCAAATGATTCGTTTGTCATTTTGCTATCATTTAGAATTTATATTTCATAAAAACGTACTCTTGCCTCACCTGCAGTTTTAACTCTTCATGGGCAATGTATTACTATGCTATGATAATAAAAAAATCAACAATATCAATAATATTAATAATAATAATAATATCTTTCATTATTATTATTAAGATGCTGTTGTTTTTGCAATAGTTTGCATGAGTTAAAAACACATACATAAAAAACGGTATTATTGATTAAGAAAATAAAAAAGACGAAAATTTTAAATCTATTTATATAAAGTATTTTGTTGTCAAAGAGTTTAAGAGACAAGAGTGCGACTGTGAATTACGAACTAAAAAACTAAACTTACAGTTATAGTATTGTGGTTCGTAAAATTTTCACCTTGTGTTACCATATATCTAATATATTTTATATTATACTGTTTAATAATTGTCATCATTATTACTATTATCATTTTGAAGATTAGTAAATTACTATATTTACTTGGTCAATGATTTTATTTTTAGAAGTGTACTAAAATTCTTTTGGTAATCTTGATATTCGTGGTATTTGGGTTCGAGGTGCTAAAAGTCGATATTTTGACCACTTTCGTTTTTGAAAAACTTATCACCTTTCAGTTTCCGGCAAGAACCAATATAATCATTTTGTAAAACGCATGCAGAAACACATGTGCAAAGCAAGCTTTCCGTTTTAAAACTATTTGACATTGTTTGAGCTTATCAAGAATTTTTTAAAACTTAAATTTTTGATTAGTCTGAGTTTTTAGGTCGAACCCAACGCCATGAAAGCCAATACCAACTAAAACTATTTTTATTTTAGTGTTAGTAAGTTTAACATACCAATAGATTTTCTTTGTCCTTGAAGGTGTCACTGCTTCGACAAACGAACAGAGGAGTTGATTCAATGGTTGTAACTAAACCAAAAATTGTAATAAAAATGAAACACCAGACTGAAGTGGAACTTCATTCCACTTTTAATTTCACTCAAGAACTTTTCAAGAAATGGTGAACATTTTTTCGAAGTATTCTTTTATAAAATGTTTTAGTATTTCTGTGAGAATTAGGAGTGTTCCGAGTGTCTGAGCCCTTCGTCTCAGCAGAATGACAAGTAAAGCATTAAATATACGTGGCTCAGAATTCTAAACAAAGTTATCATTGGCCAAGAGCAACAACGGTCAATCAATACCTGTCCCTCATCAATTTTTGAAGTGCAAAGTACCAAGTTTGAAAATCAGCCTTTGCTCTTTTGTGTGTTTCATCGGAGCTTGGAACTTGGAGTGTAGTGTCAACACCACTGACACGCGCGAGCTCAACGTGACATTTATCTCGATAGCTCTTTTTGAATGCTTAGGAAACTTCTAAATGTACAATCTCTGATTTGGTTAAGCTTGTTAAAAAACCTCAAGCTTAAACGCCGGAGACGTTTTTTAGCTATCCATTACAATCTCAAACAAGACGGTTCAGTTGTTTTGAAATATCTTGTGGTAAATGTCAAGCCCAGTCATTAATATGAACCTACTTCTAAACTTGAAACCTTAATATTCGCTTAATCAACTGGCCATCTTTAATCTCGGGCTTTTTTCTGTATTACCGCGAATTTAATAAAGACCTGTGAAATTTTGTCTCGCCAAAATCGCGAAATTAAGTATCCAATAAAGTAATTTTTTTAAAAAAGGTTGAAATTAATTGGCAAGTAAATAACATGGTAAAGTCGGACAGCTCGAGGTTGAAATTCCTATGTCATTATTTCCTAAAAGAGCGTCAGTAATCTCAGTTGCTCAACTTGTTGCAATGCACGAAGGGCTAACAATCTATTCAGTTAATTAACGTTCCATGAAATTAACACAATCCACCTTAACGAATTGCAGCCACGCGTTAATACCTGCGCTCTTTATTTCCTTTGTCTTAACCCTTTCTTTGAAACTTTTCCAAACATTCAGAAATCTAAAAAAGAATAACATATGGTAAAATTTTTTTTCTTTCCCCTAAACCTTTTTAATTATTCGCAAAAGAAAAATGAAAGTTTACACCATTTTAAGTTCATCTTCATTGTGGTCGCTGTCAGACGTGGCGCTTCTTCCTTGGCTTTGGTTGATATTAACGAGATGTTGCTCAACCTTGAAGTCCCGCCGGAGGAAAATCTTTTCTCAGATGAAGGGAAAAGTATTATTTTATCGGGATGGAGTTCGGTTGGCATCCTGGACTGCATAAAAAACGCTAGCAATGGTTAAATCCCTGACACTAAATAGAATTTTGAGGTCTGTTTAGTTGACTAGATAGCTCAGCTTCTTAACTTTTTTTTTGTTTTGCATGCAGTAAACAGTTTTGTCCAAGTTGTCACCACCAGCTGTTTTAATCGCGTTAAGTTCCTCTATTGTCAAATTCTTCCTCCTCTTTCACGTACATTGAGCGCCTATATTTAATACTAGGCCTAAATACCTCCTCGACCATAACACGTTTAAATCAAAGAGCTGAAATGACCTCAATAGACCGTTTTCACAGTCTGTTATTTTGTATCATGACGAGGCCTCACTCACTGCTGAGTGGCTTTAGTCACTGACCTTAAATGAATTCGCTCGAGAAAAAAAAAACCGCTACGCCTACTGAAAAGACGTTCTGATTCCGGCTTCCAAAGAAACGCAGCTTTAATGTGTGTAAGTAACTTAAGCAGCTAAGAGATAGACTTGAGATTCACAACCAAAACAGTTAAACTTCACTTGTATTCACATGCACTGTCTCTAATACCTCTGGTCTCCCCAACGTCAAGTCTACAAAAGCATTTATCTCTCCTTGTTTGTATGGCGGTTTGAGATTGTCATCATGCCGAGATTGTACTTTGACTGCTGTGCATTATTTAGCTCAACTATTCGAATATTAAAAAAAAGAATAAACAAAATTAATCCTTACAAAAACTTTAACTTTTACTCCGAGTGATGTTAAACTCCAAACCCTATTAACGATTGAAACTGTTATAACAATGCAGATCCAAGCAATACAAAACTCCTGTCCCGAACGCTATGCAAGTTATAGCATGCTTGGTAGTCAAAATACAATCTCAGCACGATGACAATCTCTCAGACCGTCACACCAGGAAACTAATCCATTGCAGATTAGTTCCCAGCAGAGGCTGGTAATCTCTAATAACCGACCTCGATAGCATTGAAAAACATTCAAATTTAAAAACGGAAAAGTTCACACAAGCGCTCTTATCTCGAAAGAGCTGAAGAACGAAGCCGGAATTTGTACTTGGACGACAGAAATCTTACCATCTCACCCTCTTGAAAATACGAACTTTCTTGACGTTGCCTCTCTGACAATCTAAAACCGAGGGTCATTTGGATTTAAGGAGTATTTCCCGCTTAGCACTGAATTTTGGCACTTTTAGTAACCTAAACAGCTTTGAGATTGGTTTAAATTTCTGTCCGTTTTTCAAATTAATCGAAGAGGGTTATCTTAAAGAAGGATCCCATAACGGCACATCAGTGTTAAAGACTACAGTAAGCCAGTTGAAAGACAATTTACAAAAATCACTACAGTTCAAACAAAGTCAAAAAGTAAAACAAACTTAAAATCCAAACTGTATTTAATTTTAACCGTCTAGAATCATCAGAACTAGAACTCTCTTTTTAATTGATCTTTATTGAAAGATATCTACTATTACTGTACCTTGAAACAATAATTACCTAAACTATATCATTTTGAAGTCACCAGATTTTAATCCCCCGATAACGAATAGCTCTAAATTTCTACGTCCCAATGCAAAGTCGCAAAACTCTTATGCCGTTATCCAAACAAGCGTGTACCAAATAAACAAACCGACTCATATAACACATTTCTAGTTGAAGTCTATATCAATAATCTATTTACATCAACTTTGTCATTGCATAAAGTTTTCAAAGTTTTTAAAATACAACCAAAAATTGGCATAAATAACTGTCCAAGGTTTGCAAGTGAATGAAGTAAATAAACGAAGTAACTCTCGAGTAACTATTAAAAAGGTACTACCAGTTGAGCAATGTGTTTTTTTTTGGTTTTAAAACACGCAATCATTTTGCTGGCTGTAGGTAGACCAATACTGCATATAGCTAAATAAGCGTTCTTAGTAAATAGATAAATATCATGGGAAATATTATAAAATATTAACGCCAGCTCGGTTGCTAAGAAAATAACTCAAGAAAAATCCAAACACTTCATTTCGAAAAACTTTGTCTATTGTTCTACTTTTATTTTTTAATGAGACGGCTTTATATTAAGCCAATGAACTAATATTTGAATAACTAACTTTCTATAGATTATATAAGGTAAATTTTTACAGAACTGTCACTTCGCTCTTCAAACACAAACGACATATATCATCCCTCATGGCGAGGAGTCACTGGTGTACAAGCCTTTTTTGGTCAAATGCTATTTTGCCAATCATTAGATCAGAAGAGTTTGTACGATCCACATGCAATGTGCGTTGTAATATGGCATCAGTTTTTTGAATATAGCTTTTTCTTTCAATGAAATAATATGACCACATTTGTCTCGAATGACTGGTATAATTTTTAGAATTTTTGTAATAAAAAATAGCCATTGAAAATGATTCGCAAGTTTAACCACTAATGAAGTTTAAAAACAGTAGATACACTTACTCGCAAACATGCGGAAACGACCAACACTGTCTTAATGAAGCTGTTAACTAATCCAAATGAACCCGGAAAGATTGAGTAACTTTTTTTCCTTTTTTTTTTTGGGGGGGGAGGGGCATAAGGAGAAGATATTTTACCCACTCTGTTGTAAAACCAAAAGCAAACACCTGTCTACCGTTGATATAAATACAACAGTATCTGATCTGATCGTTTATTTCTTACCTTTGTGCGCATTTGTTTTACTTTTTAAGACATTCAAAACATCTTAGTAAAATTAGTTTTTTCCTCTTGCATTGCATTGGCTCCTTTTGTTCTTATATTTTTTCTCTTAGCCTACTGATTGCAAAATGGGCTACACAAACACACAAAAAAAAACGGGAAGGGGAACACCGACTGCTACCACGGAAACGCACAAGTGAGTGCGCAGTTTTGCCCGTTGTTTGCTAGTGTGGAATGATAAACAAAGAGATGGAGGATTACGAAACACACGGAACTATCTTACACAAAGTATCTTACACAGCTACATGTTTTGGCTGCGTTAGATACTCTAATGTAATGAGAAATAAATGTTGAAGTTTCTCATCTCCTGATTTGTGAAAAAGATCATGAAATTAATAATGCAATTGGAAACCTTCATTCACAACTAAAACATAATTAATGATAAAACATGTATACAATTTCTCCTAAGGCCACAGAAAAAAGAGTTTGTTAGCGTCCTTGACATTTCTGCCAAAAAGCGAGCGACCCGGCGTTTTTTTATAATTTATGCTAACTCCTTGGTTCCAGGTTCGAAACTGGATTTACTTGCGTAGTTCAGATATTTCTTGAACTTATTTAAATATTTTCAACAATATGAATTATACCGCGGGTACCCGGGACGAAAGTTCTTTGTATTTCTACTGTTTTTATGGTCAGTAAAATCCTGAGTACCCTTTTTGTCGGCGGGCGAGGACACTAGTCAACTGTTTTTATGCGGCCTAATGGACAAATTTATACCTTCATATAAGAAAATGCACCATCATTTATGATGGGCGAAAGTTTTGAAAATGGGTAACTACACAACAGAACATTAGGCACTTGATCTTATACAAATTTCATCTTTCCTTGTTCAAATCTTCCAGCTATTTGCTGCTGATACTGATTAAACTTCATATTTTCCTACAACTATGCAATGTTTTCTATTTTTACATATTACATTATATAATTCTAAATATTTTTTGAACCCTGGTAATTTACCTTGACGTCAAATACAGTTACACTAAACCTATATTCACTACATGTCTTAAGACACGTTGGTAGGTATACATATAATAAATTTAAAATTGAATCCTCATGCATTAGTTTGGACGTCCAACAATCTTTGCAAGCAGTTATGTTGCAATCTCTCCCACTATGGGCATGCTCTCGTCGTTATTAACATCTGACCTGATTCAAGAGAGATTGAAGGTCATTAAGGTTACAGCAAAGCATTAGGTTTTAAATATTTAAACATAAGTACGTGCAAAATAAAATTACTTGCCACAGCAGCAATAGTAATTTACTCAATAAAAAACTTTGTTGGCTGGCTCACTGGTTCAGAATACTTCAGAGAAACACAAGACAGATAGAAATGTTTACTTGTTAGAAGCTTTAAACAAAATATGGGAAATTCTTAATATTTTTTGGTGGCACTCAAATTAGCCAAGCCAGTCTAGTTTGTGAGCTGTTATCTTTAGCCAGTTTGAATGCAAACCTGAATACATTCAAATACACGGATACTCTACGGAGTTATTACGGTCGTGCATAAAATAAACAATCTACCAATAAATACGTTGAATAAAAAAATTACAGTTCAAGGTATACGTATAGCGGTAAGTTATTCCATGTTTAGTGAAATACGATTGAAAAACAAACGGTATATAATATTTCTGGAGAATATAACTAGAGATATCGTTGGCAATGATTGAAAACAAACACAATGAAAGCATGAGAAAAAAATATCCTAAAAAAACTTGTAGGTAAAATGGAGAACAAACAAGAATGGAGAAAGAATGCAGTGTTTTTATCAATGTTTCAAAAAAAGATATTAAATAGTTTTTAAGACAAAAACTAAGTGGCTACTTCCTTTATTAAGGGTATTATAGAAGTTTACTCTTTTTAAAAACCAAAACTTTTAGTTGCTAATAATATAAAAACACATCAGTGTTCAAAATTTTCGGTAAGATATTACGCGATTTAAAACTACTACCAACCAGTACTCTCAAAGATGTACAGTGCCTGCTTGTCTTGATATGCACTGTGACAAAACTTTTTTGTGTTTGATAAATTACTTAATGACAAAGACTTATTCTAAAATGCTATGGGAAATGACAACTCCATAACAAGACTTTTCTTATTTAACTCAAGCACGACATCTTAAACTATTTAACTACGCAGTCATAAAGATATTTTTCCGAAAAACGTTTCAGTAAATTCAAATGAAGTACAGATTAGAAAAAATATATCAAGAAACCAAGCACCGCTTACTATTTATTCCTTTAGACAGATTACAGTGGATTATCGCTAATTAATTATTTATTTATTTATTCAAAGCAATGATACCAGACATATAGTGCTTAGGGTTTAAAATTTTGCTCAGGATTGAGTCACTAAAGGTATACCAGCAAATAATATTAAAACTAAACAGAAGAGTTTTTAAATTCTCTTTATTAATAACACTAAATTACTCTACAAGATCCCTTAATAATATGTCATTTATTACAAAATTCTTACAACTTATAATCATTTTAAAATTACTACTTATCTAAAAATTTAAAACTAATTAAATGCTTATATATTTTCAGCTTTTTCAGGGCGGTTAGGTAGACGTTTGCATATTTATTTTTAGTCCTAAATCTCTCTAATTGTTCTAATACCCGTTATGTTATTTAGCATCGTTAATACTTATAAATGGTTAATTTTAACTGCAAAACACAAATATGTGTTGTTATGAACCAACGTGACGGCTTGTGACGTGTGACCACTAATCGTGGCGATTGCGTGACACAAATACCGCTTACCGCACTGCAATCAGTGTCAACGTCAATCTTGGAGTTGGTTTCAGATCCTAAAACTGGAGCAGAACTCACCATAAACTTCTACTTGTTTTTCCTCATATGAAGTGGTTGAAATCCAATGTTATTGAACTGGCATCAGATTTTATTAGAATTGATCTACGCATTTTTTGATTTTTGTAATCAAAACCAAAAATGACAAATTTCAATTTTTATAATTAGCCTATATTCTCCGATTTTAATTTTGTCATTTTCAATCGTTAGACTGTGATCAATCCTTTCGAAGTTTTACTACCCGAACTAGCTTTTTATCAAATACATTAAACATATCTGAAGGGCTAACCTGTTAACCGTTCTAAAAAATATTAACCCTTTAAAACCAGAAAAAAAATATTCACAAAACAGAACAACCAGACTAATCTAAACTAATCTTTTGGTCTTATTTAACATACGAAATAGGAAAACCAGATATAAAATATATTGCCTGGCCTTGGTTTATAACTATTGAAGCTAGCTGTACCACTCAAAAGTTCGGTTACTTGCTGATTAGATTACGCATATTGGTAAATTACTCCCTGTTGGTGCTAAAACGCTTTTGAAATAACAATTTGATACTATAAAGTTGTCAGTTACTCTAACAAACGAGTAACACAAAAAATGTTAGATCCCAATACTCCTTGATTTGATTGTGACTGGACCAATAACAACACATTAATGGTGCTTTTAAAAACTGTTCAATAAAGTTACCTTCTATACTATTGGGAATATGAGAGGTTTCAAAAATGTCATCCAAGTTGGATGTCTTTCAAGAAATACAGTCTACTTTTCATCTCATTAAATTATAAAGATGAATAAGTTGCTGCAGTTTTGATAAATCCCTTTGAAACAACAGGTAATAAATTACTCTCAACCGAAAGCTCTAAGGAGTTTGGAAAAACAGACGAAATGAAAAAATATGAATAGTTCAAGACAAGGGAGAATAAACAACATAATTGCTATTTAAAAAAAAAAAACTTTAGCAACTAAAACGTACTAAATTATATATCATTGATAAAATAGTCACTCTAAGGTCCTCAATAAAATTTTCACCCAAAAAGTAGGATAACATTGCTTTTTTTTCTAGAATGTCACTGATTTACTGTACAGTATGAAACGAAAACCTACAAAGATAATTTTTCACTTTTGACAAATTTAAATGCTTAAATCTACATAGTGACTACTAACACAACTCAATGCTACATTGATAAGAAACTTTTTAGCTGATGCCTAATTCAATTTTGTTGATCAACTTTTTGATAAATAATTACGCTTGTGTACAGTTAAACTGGAATTCACAGTGATGTCTCAATGCTGCCATATCGTGGCAAAGGTTGAGAGGTGTCAGTTCGATCAAGAGGAGTTGGATACCTGTTTTCGTCGTACACCATAGCGGTTCTCACTGGTGCCAGCAGTGAGTTG
This sequence comes from Isaurus tuberculatus, assembly GCA_025447995.2. Lineage (NCBI taxonomy): Eukaryota > Metazoa > Cnidaria > Anthozoa > Zoantharia > Zoanthidae > Isaurus > Isaurus tuberculatus. Next base: position 16,014 of record JAOEHV020049904.1, read on the forward strand.
AACACCATAGGAGAGGCAATGGCTCGTTGACTTCGACCATCAATAGCACTACGGAAGGCATTGACAACTCGGATCTAGAAAAAAAATACTCTTAAATACTTTGTTTATTCATCATTTTAAGTTCATCTCTGAATGTTACAGGTCACTGCAACATATTCCCCATCTACTGTACAGCTAGATGTAATTACTTCATGTAATATTGGGGAGGGAAAAAATACTGAAGTAGCTTGCAAAAACTTGCATTCTACTGAAAACCTCCATTCAAAACTAAGCACACAAACCTAAGTCTGTAGTTGTTAAGAAGGTGAGTTTACCATAATATCTTCAAAGTTGATTATATAGTTTTAAGTTCTGTTTGCAAAGCAGCAATCAGGAAACCAGATTTCGTTTGTAAATGCAGTGAGCAGGTTGGCCTTTTTCGTTGTTCTATAGGCGAAATTCTTGACCTTTTTCCCCTGACAATAAATTATTTTAGGACTCATACTGGAGAGAAACCAGTCATGTAAAAAGCTATAACAAGCAAGAAACAACCTCTAACCCACCTGGTGTTGCAACCGTGTCAGTCCTCGTAACCACAGCAGCCTTGCACGATTGTCTTTTGGCCCATCAGGTTCAAGAATACTTGGCAAGTTTGGAGTTCCAGACCCAAATCGACAAAGTTTTGGGAAGGAATTTTTGGGAATACAAAGGACAATTTGACCCCATAACAATTCCAAGAAACCAAGAAATAAACACCATAACCACTGCTCAATGTTCAAACCATGAACATGAAATGCTTTTCCCGTGAACTCAACCAGCAAAATCTGTTAATGCAATTGCAGTGTAAAAAATATTGGTTTTCACTGAACCACCTCATTCTAAGATACAAAGCTTGCTAGTTTCATTAAATAAAGCATTTTACCATAATTAGAAGGCCATAGGTTAGCTTGAGAAAGTGTTGGTGTTAACAAAACCCAACACCAAATATGATCATCATTTTTTAGGCCATAGTTTTGTCACCAGTACTTAAAGTGACTTTACTCTTCAACCAGGAACTAATTTCCAAAACAGCAAAATTTACTCTTAATCCTCTTATTTTATTTTTTTAAAAAAAATATTGAATTAATATGTCAACAAATATACAAATAGTTAAAGTTTGACGATTCACAGTTGTTGTTTTTTACCACCATCCATAAGTAGCTTGCTCTAAGTTGACATCTTAATGATTATAACTCAGTCTTTGCACTCTGTTCCATACAAGTACTTAAAATTATATAAATCTAAAGTGAATTCCTACATTTCTTGAGTTTGATAAGTATTTCTTAACAATACTGCGGTAAAAAATGATATATGTATATACCTGCACAATAAAGGTTCCAACCATAATGCCAATAAAGATTGGATTTCTAAAAATGCCATCAAACACATTTCTCTCCCCATGCACCTTACGAGAGTTGATTTCATTGAAAAGTTGCATCAGGACAAAAGAGTTAAAAATCATTGCTGAATGAGGTGTTGGCTTGCACTGGGTTTCATCTGTAAATCCATCTTCAATGTCAAAGAAATCATCAGCTTTGAAGAGAAGGACATACAGTACAATCAGTTGAAAGACTGCATGACCCAACATGTTTCTGATCATTGTGCGTGAGATTAATGGTTTCGTTCGACCATAAGGTTTACGATTCAGCAAATCCTCTGTAGGAGGCTCAGTGGCCAAGGCAAGGGATGCAAATGAGTCCATAATGAGATTGACCCACAGAAGCTGTGTTCCTGTTAGTGGACTTTGCTGAAAAAAATATGCAACATCATTAGTAGTTACTTTCAAAATCACATCAATAAAAAAATGAAACAAAAAGCCATAGAAAAAAGGGTGACTGAAAACTTACTTTATTTCTTCTAATGTGTTTAAAACTTAACCCTTTAAAAGTTGCAATTAATAATAATAATTAATACGAGACATGACTCTCCTCAAAATGTTTCAAAGCATCTCCTTATGAAGATTTCAACATGGATATCGAAAGCTCTGAATAGATTCAATTATAGTTAAAACACTTTCCTAACTATGACGCATGTTTATATTATAAAATAAATAGGGTTTGAAAATATTTAATTTCTCACATCATAGTACTTAACATGTATCTTTCATGCAAACTATTCATATCCTACCTCAAATATTGATCAGACTTCATAAAATTATGAATTATGGATTTGAAGTGAAAAGTCAATATTTTTATCAACAAGATATATGGAAAATTTTGCCTATTGTTGTTTATAGTCGAAACCTTACAGCAACTAACCTATAATGTATTGATTACTACATCTTATAAAATGCAAACAAAAAATGAAATCTACCCCTGTTATGCAAGCTCCTGTAAATGCAATAATAATGGCAACCAAATTTACAGTCAGTTGAAACTGGAGGAACTTGCTGATGCTGTCATAAACATTCCTTCCCCACATCACAGCACTGACAATACTCCTAAAATTATCATCTGTAAGAATGATATCCGATGCCTCTTTTGCAACATCTGTTCCTGCAATACCCTAAAATACAAAGTTCAATTTCCATTAACTTAAAGCATGACCAAAATTAAACCAAGTAATTGCATCATGAAAGCTTCCATAAACATTTTCATCCACAGACAATAGGATACATGTACATTGTTTAATTAGGCTTAGACTTTAAAATATTGAAATTAATTAAAGGCAGGTCTCACCTAACAACAAATTTTCGGGAAGAAGTACCTTTAGCATTGTAGATTTAACAGTTTGTAATTTTGTCCAAGTCCAGTTTTAAAGGGGGTTTTCATAAACAAAAGTTTGTCCCATCACACAATCCCAAACACAAATCAACTTTTTTTTGATGACGCCACACATGTGTAAGGTTCTGAAGTCAAGGCATTGGAAATTGGAAAAGGCAGTGAGAATGCTGTATATGGATTACCTACTTACCATAGCAAATCCTACATCTGCCTTCTTCAGTGCTGGTCCATCATTAGTTCCATCTCCTGTTACGGCTACAATTTCTCTGGAAGGATTTAGTTTACTGTCTATGATGCCCTTTACCAAAGTGTACTTGTCTTGAGGGGAAGATCGAGCCATTACTCTTAAATTCGGCCACAGTACATCCAGTTTTTGCTGACTGACCTGCAAGGAGCCACAACATGATAATTTGTTATTTATATTTATGATTGGCAAGGTTCATAACAGAGATGATAGACTGACAAATGAATACTTTTGATACCCAGAATCAGCAGATTGGACTGGTACTACTTCTGCAAAAATAACAATTAATATATCTCCAATAATTCAATGCAGGAAAACATTCTACCACCTGATTTCTCAAATACAAGCAAAGACAATGAATTCCCCCTTCATCCCCCTCCCCCCCCCAAAAAAAAAAAAATCAATAAGTCTGCTAAATACTCCAGAAAATGTGGTGACTAGTTCAAAAACACTGAATGCACTGGCAGCATGTTATGACAAACAACTTACTCTTCCTGAAGAATCTCGGACCCTTCTGTTAAATTCCTTTCCTTCTACAACAAGGAACTCACTGTGTGGTTTTAAAATACCACATTTAATGGCAATTGATCGAGCAGTGTTGACATTGTCTCCAGTTATCATTCGTACAACAATACCAGCTCTCTGACACTTGAGGATTGCATCTGGAACCTGCGGGGATTTCGTAAACTAATTGAGCATACATCTCTTAACTAATCAGTGTTGTACAGGTTTTTATTAAATGGCCAGATAGTTTCCTGCAATCAGATTGGCTGCTGGGAGGGTGAGATTTCCCTGCAATGATCATTCATTATGAGATTATTTTCTCCTTTTTTTTGAAATTTTTTGACTGTTCATTTATGAAGAAATCATTTTTGCCTGTTTTTCATTAGGACTGCCGATTCGGCTGTCAGAGTGAACATCATTTCAAATGAGCACGTGTGCAAGTAGATATGGAAATTATCTTCCAGTGTTTTTTTTTCTTCCAAAAATAGACAAAAGGCCATATAATAAATAACTTATAACCTCGCCAAATTCAGTCATTACAGGGAAATCTCTGACCTCTGTCTTGTTGTAATGAAAGAGCAATAGCAAGGTCATTACAACAAGACAGAGGTCTAAGATTTCCCTGTAATAACCTCACTCTCAGTTAATAAGTATTATGTAATTGAATATAGATGATTCAAGGGCTACAGAACCATGATTACAGTACATGAATTCGACAAAGCAGTTAACATGTATACCTATCCTGTTACATAATCTACAGTAATTCTAAAATGTAAAGATTTTATCTCATTGGTTTTGTGTGTAAAAGAAGAAAACATGTATAGTGCTCAAAAACAAATTAACCACTTGTTGTAATAAAATTAGTATACATGTATATATTATTTCAAACCTCTGGTCTAACAGGATCCTCAATTCCAACAATAGCAATACAGGTCAGCTGTGACACAATCTCTGCCTCATTTTCCCAGTCAGGTTCTGGGATATCTGTTGTCCCTGCTGATATAAAAAAATAAAACCATGCTCAACACTATAACTAAAAAACTGTTATTTTGACATCATGGGAAACATAGGAGTATTATCCGTAAATTGTACCTTTTTCTGGAGGGACACCATTAGCAGGAAAATCTCTATATGCCAGACAAATTGTTCGAAGACCATCACTAGCCATTGGTTCAATTACATTTTTAATCATCACATCACAGTCTGCAGCTGTAAAAGGTTTTATTTCTCCATCTCTTCCCATAACTGAGGTACATCTATTCAAAATGATCTCGGAGGCACCTTTACTGTAAATTCTGTAACCACCTCCTGTCAGCCGAACAACTGTTGTCATAGATTTTCGCATTGAGTTGAAGGTGTAAACTTTAACAAATGAAGACTCAGGGTTATCATCTCTGTAATCTTGGTATGTTTCCCCAAGTTCTCGGACAAATCCCAACAAAGCACATTCTGTTTTGTTGCCAACTTGTATTGGTAAACCATCCGCATGTTCAGAAGGCTTGAAAAAAGCAATAAAATTTAGAATAAAGACATTTATATATCTCTTATAAATTTGCTGTCCTAACAAAATATTATTAGCATAACCTTACTTTATGAAGTTAAAATAATTTTCAATTTAATTTAATTTTTAAGAGATTGGTCATCGTGGTACAAAGTGCTAGGATATCTAAAAGAAACAAATTGAACTGCCAAGGAAACACTTTTAAATAGGACCTCTGAGGAAATAGGTTGTCATCAGAACAATGAGCATCAAAATCATCCAATCAGCATTGACAAACATGAACTAAATGGTAGTACTTAATCAGTAAAAGCCTGCTAATCAACGTTAATTTTGCACCCTGTCCTGTATCACAAAAAAATCTGTTAGTTGTATTAAAATTGTTTTAGTTTTCAGACTGTTATTATTGAACGATTAAAATATCAAAACTAACTTAATAAATAGTACATTTTTACTAATCATTTTCCTAGTTTAAAACAAAGCTCTTTTTTATAAATAGCTAAATAAAATTGTATTTTTTTCTCTGGAGAAAGCCAACCATTTTTTCTAACAACACCAATCACATGCAGGATTTCAGGAAATATTAAAAATTGCTGATATTAAACAAGCAAATAATTTTTACAAACTACATAATATTATCCAAGCAAACTAATGCTGACTGCACATATTACAAAATGCTCATTATGTCAAGGAATTAGATCTGAAGTTGAAAAAGACTTAATTTAAATAACGAGGAATTGTGACTTAAAACATTTTCATTCAATTTTTGCAATAACTTACATTCAAAACAGTTGGCATATTGAAAGCTTAAACCCCATAGAAGAGTTTGATTTCCCATGTAGTAACATAGATGTTATAATAATATTAAACTTCTGTATTATAAAGCAATCTTCTCTGTCTAGTATCCTTGATGGGTTAATGATGAACTACCAAAATTTGCTTGTATAAGTTTTTTGACATAAATTAGCATCAAAACTACAAAATTTTGGTAGAAACAAATTTTTGAGCATAAAACATATTGACATTATTTACTCTCAGAATTAAAATTTCAGCTAAAAGTTTTCAACATATACAGAATTAATTATTGAGACAACTGAAATAAAAAATCTTATAGTTCTTTTTTCTTCATTTCACTTTTTTGTTACAGTTTCTATCTATAACTTTTTGACACTCATTCATAATTAATGAAGTAGAAACAATAAAATCATATGTAAATGATGTGTTTAGAAATCATCTAAAAAAACTGCTGTGTTTTACATAAATCAGTTCTCCATTTATCATCAATCAACCTGGGTAACCTTTACAATTTCTTTTGATAAAACATGAATTAAAAAAATGTGTAAAGATGCAAAAACTAATCATTCTTTTGAGCATCCAATACATGATATAGAATTTTGCTGTGTTTTACGTACAATATAATTACCAACTGTTTGGGCATAACCACATGTGTTTGAAAATAAAAGCGTGACAACAGAATTATTTTGAACGACTAAAACATCTTAAGAGCTGCAGATCTCAAAATGAATTTTATAAGCTGAACAAAACATTTTAGTAATAAATTAGTTTTAAATATAAACCTTTTAATAACATTTAAGGCAGTTTTGTCTTTAAAAACTAATTTTTTTTTATTTTAAAAAACAAAGGGATATCACATGCTTATCATTTCTTTATTGACAAACTGTATCAAGCTTCCTGTATAAACAAGATTTGTAATAAATCAGTAAACAAACTTGAAATCAAAAGTTTCCTAACCTTAAAATTGTTTACTTACCAAAATCCGGGAGGCATAACTACTGTTAATGGCAATACCCTTGACAAGAACTTCTAGTATTCCTGCTGGAATTTCACCAGTTTGCGGAACTTCCATAAAATGATTTTCTGCAATAAAACTTTGAACAACAGTCATTCGATTTGTGGTGAGTGTTCCAGTTTTGTCAGAGCAGATTGAAGTGGCATTACCCATTGTCTCACAAGCATCCAAATGTCTAACAAGGTTATTGTCATCTAACATCTTTTTAACAGAATATGCAAGTGAAATGGTGACAGCCAATGGAAGACCTTCAGGGACAGCAACTACCAACACTGTCAGTCCAGTAATAAATGCCTTTACATACTCATTCAAATGACTGTCATCCCATTTCTTTTTATCAATTGCATAAGTGGTTATGCTGAATCTGATCACCATTACCAAGATGGTGAGAACTGCAGCACCAACACCAATCCAACCAATACTAACGGCAAGTTTTGTTAACTTGGCCTGAAGAATAGACTTCTCTTCTTTTTCAACTTTCTTAAGACTGTCAATAGCTTCAGCATCACCCTTGTCTCCACTTTCAAGATTGATATCCTCAAAACCATCTTCCTTGGTCTTTATACCTGGAGATTGGGGTTGCGGCTCTTCGACACCATCAAGCTTGTCCTCCAGCTTCTTATCACCACTAGTTGTTCCTAGTAGTGAAAAGATGATACCAGTTTGAGAGTTTAGTCCAACAGCAGTTACAATCATTTTCCCACTGCCCTCCATGATATGTGTTCCAGCTAGAAGAAGAGGATCCCTTTCTGGTCCTTTCTTAACCATGTCTGATTCGCCAGTGAGAGAACTTTCATCAACCTTGAGGTCATTACATTGCACAACCACACCATCAGCAGGAAGTAAGTCACCATACTTAACCTGACACAGATCTCCTACAACAATCTCACTGTTGAGAATTTCTGTTGCTTTGCCATCACGTATAACTGTAAACCTATGTTCGCCCTCGATTTTACTCTGAAGACCTCGGAACTGCTGTTCCTTCTGATAGTCATTCACTGCTGTGACAAGCGCTACAATGATCACAGCGATGAGAATTGCGAGACCTTCTATCCAACCGTGGTTATCTTCAGAACCTGCACATTCCTCAGGGACAACGATTCCAAGAATCAGAGAAACCACAGCAGCTACCATTAAGATAATCAGAATGGTGTCCTTGAGAGCATCAAAGAGAAATTGAAGGAAGGTTTTGGGTGGTCTCGGAGGAATGACGTTCGCACCAAAAATCTTTTTTCTGTTCTCTAAATCATCTTTGAAGGAAGTAAGTCCCTTTTCACGAGATGTATGAAGTTTATGGATAAGATGTTTCAAGCCTCCAAATTTCAAATTTAAATGATCAACAGCTTCTCTACCCCGGGTTTCCATCAAAGTGGTTAGGTCTTTCACAGTGATATCACTGAAATCTGCAATCCCTGCAAAGTCCTCTGAATCTACGGAGTGCAGCGATTGCCGCTCCTCTATCTTTTCCTCATCTGTTAAATGCATTATGGCAGAGGGTTTCGCGTTAACAATAAAACAGACAGGCTTCCTTAGTTTTTAAAACGTCGATGTATTTCCAACTTGACAGTGATTGCAATTAAAATTCAAGCTGGCCAGAAAAATCGATGGTGTATCGTATAGCACTTGGAACGGCCTCTACATAAAATGAACTTGCTGTAGAATAAATTCTGTGTTTAAAAGGTAAGGCTTTAAAGATATTTCATTTAATACTGACCAAACCTTGCTTTCTTCCAGGAGATCCCAAGAATAACAAACCTATGGAGTAGCGAGTTGGCGAACCGTGAATGAAGCAGAACAGTACGGAAATCTTTTACCACTTACAAAACAACAAGTTCAACCGCCTTGTTTTGCAGTCAGAACATTTCAATTTTTTTCTTGTGTTATTTAAATCAAAATCGATTGGAAATCCAGAAATGTAATTACAACGGCTGAACAACAAAAATAAGGTGGACTGATTTTTTTCTTGCACACAGACTCGCAAGCAAAAACAGCTGCACTCAACTGCCAATACAGATAACCCCAAGTGTTGTCTTCAACCTCAATAAGATTTCTCTATTCGAAACTTTGCTTAGAGAATCTTTTACTTTTGTCCTCCAACTACAACTGCGAGAAACTTCACTCTTTTCACAGCTCTACTTGAAGCACTAGGGCTTCTTTTAACAAACAGAAAGCGAAGGCGAGGTGAATATTTAGAATTAACCCTTGGCACGTGAATAGGCATCATGTGATTGGCTCATTTGAATCGTGGCTATTTTATTCTTCGGCATGTGATTGGTTGTTTCTATGTTACATTAACGTCATCGGTTGACACCGCACCCTCAGTCACTGTGATCCGAAGAGTTTGAAAGGCCCAAGTAAAATGGAAGTGATTTATATGGTTTTGTTTAAACTGTTTTTGTTCGTTTTCCTGGTCAAAACTTAAACCAGGGGTACCTTGCGAGCTCATGGAAATAATTTAAGATATTCTCTACGAACGCAGTGTTTAAGATATGCCATGATTAGTGAGTTTTACCCAACATATGGACAGAACTGGAGGTGTCAATTTCTGTACCGCCAAGATCGCCTGACAGCGTGATTTTGAAACGGACTCGCAGATTTCGCAAACAAACATCATGTAAATACTCGAGAAGTTGTGAAATAAGAAAATTACAAAATTGGTTAGATGAAATGTCGCCTTAAATTGTTGGACCAGTTTTTCATCAAAGTTTGACTGTGTATAAAAGCCCGATTGACGAAAACATGTTCCGGATTTGCATCTTAATTTACCGACAACTAAAGATTAGGAGATAAAGCGAACAAAATGATATTTTTTTCAAGCTTCACAAACAAGCCCACAACGTTTTCAATTTACATAGGCTCATATCCTACTGATATGTTTCATCACCATTGCAAAAGCTTGACTTTTAGCTATGGTTGTTCTTTATGCAAAAAAAGTTATTTTGTAATACAATTTTGTTCTTTTGTTAATACCCGAAACAAAAACTTGCTTTTAAAAAACAAAAATACCATTTGTTTTCTATTTATCATATCGTCAGCACATTTAAGTAATTTTAAATAGCTTCGAGCTAATTCTTGATTGTCTTAAACTATCCTAAAACGTATGTCAACATTATTCAAAAAATATTTTAGTTCAACGCACGTCTCATACAATGGTCAAAGCGTGAAGCTGACGAAAGAGCGTCGACAAACCAGTAATACGACCGGGTATTGTTCATTCTTATCAAACTTTTCCTATTTTTAGAATTTAATCAGCTTGCCTATTGGCCATGACCTTGTTTGTTTTAAAAACCAAAGAAATATGCTCAGGCAAAACCCAAGTCTCTACTGCCACCCCATTTCACCATTAAAAAACTACTAAAAAAGTATCTTGATGGAACCAGTAACGAATATCAGTTTGCAGCCGAAGTTTAGAGGGCCGGTTTCAAAAAAGCTAAAGTCAATAAAAGTTATTTCATTTTGATTACTTTCAAAATGTCCATATTTGAGACAAAATAAATTCTGAGTTTTCCGAGTTATTTTTTATCTTAAGAAAAATGCTATAGGTAATGGATAATTAAAATATGTGAAAGGATAAATTTAACCTTGAATGTAGATTTTTGAAGCCTTGAATAAAGATTGCAAATTTCCAGTCGAAATTGGTCGGTATAAAATGATCCCAAAGGAACACAGAAAATGTACAATGTGTGATCGGAGACGAAATGGGTGATAAATTTCATTACTTGTTTCGTTGCGGCCACGATAACCTAACCAAGATTAGAGTTGAATTCATAAGGAAATTGCTCAAGATAAACTCGATTTTCTCTCTATTTGATCATTCAGGTATTTTTCACTATATAATTACTATGAAAGATAAAACAATACAAAATGTAAATACTGCCTTCATTCACCTAATCATGAGTGCATATCATGACATGTAAGTAGTAGTAACTTTTTTTCTATTAGAAGTCAGTCCGATGTTACTCTATAATTGTTGGATTAATACTGATGTAAACGTTTATGTTTTCAAAGAGCCAATAAAATTGTTGTAGTTGTTGTTATTACATTATTCATAAATTATTTCATGGATAGCGGCGATAGCGACCTGGGCCCTACAACCAATGTCAACCAAGATGGCGTCAAGTTCGAGCGACAAGATAGTATTCAAAGAAGTTTTGGCAAAGCAAGGATTACTTTTCACCGAACAGAACCCAATACCAGTGTTGTGCAAACCAAAGATTATGCCAATGAAATCTGTAACTCTAGAAAAGTTGGAAAAGATGCAAAAAGAAGCACAAGAAGAAGTAAAGCGACAAGAGCAAGAGCAAAAAAATATGCCAGCGAATTTTTCGAACGGGTTTTCAAACTAAGCCGTCATACTTGGCAAAGAAAAAGTCTAACCCAGATTTTTACAGCCTTTTGCTACTTAGTTTATAAATTTGTTGCAGAAGTTGAACAAAATGACGAATCCAAGGAATGGATAGTAAAGACTAAAGACGATTTTTGATGTCTTAACTTGGCTGTTATGGAAACAAAAGGCAATAAAACCTACGGTACAAGCTAATGATATTGAGATCAACGGAATAATGAATTTGCAAACCAAATGAGTTTATTATTCTTTGTGAAATTAAAGTTTCCGTTGAAAAACTAAGTATGCAAACAACAGGATTGGAGATTATCAAATACGAAGTCTTTAGTTTAAACGAACAAGTACAAACACAGGGATAGGTGCATTCTAAAATCTTTAATACACAATTTTCCGGGGGATTTGATAATCACAAATTTCGTGTTCACGTGTAGAAGGACACATTATTGACATAATTCTCCACTCTACCTCCAGAAACTTAAATTATTATGCATACAGCCGGCTTAATATGAGTTCATTGTTAGAATGTTTTTTCTAGGAAATGGTTTGATTGGTTGTGCTTTAAGAATGTTACGTCTCGTTGGATATAACCTGTAGTTGTGGTCAGTATAATTTCTTTCCATCGTGATTATTTGCATTTTGTTGAATCATCAACTTCATTTTTAGTTAGTGTTAGAACAGAAATGTTACCTAGGGCTTTCAAGTTGGTGCGGTTGATAAGATTTTGTCTTCCAACAAGGGTCGGATTTAATTTAGACCTGAACGTTGTGACTTTCTGTTCTGCCAAAGCTAAGGGCCGTTTTTAAAGAATTACGTAGGCTACCATAAATAACGCAGTATAACAGATAATTGCTTACCTACTACATGTTACGTAACATTTTCAGAAATCAACCATATTTCCTGTTTTTATCGATATTTTGAAAAAAAATATCCAAACACAGTGATTGACAGGCTAGAATTTATATCGACACCATCCTCCAGATGGGGGAGGGCAAAGATTATTGGCAATTTAAAAAGTAATCGTGACTCATGCCACAAGTTTAATATCTCAGACAAATTGTTAGACCAAAAAAAAAAAAAAAGTGCGAAGGAAACAAAGTATGGCGAGAAATATCAACAATAAGTTGCAAAGGGTTATTTATATCATTCTTCTGACCAAATTGGTTCAATCTCACTAAGAACTGGCGTGCCATGCTGAAGGCTTCGTTCTGATGGTATTTCTAATCCTGCAGTGTCTACCTCATTTACGAGTCCTTCTTTGGTGTGACAGCATGCAAACATTCACGTTCATTTATAATCAATATAATTATTAATAGTTTTGCACTCATGTGTAACAACTTTTTCTTTCACTTGACACGCGGATACACGAGGTTATTGAACACGTCTTTTCTATCCATGATTGTCACAAAATGTTGTGATCGCTTTGTAAAAACAAAACTACCAAGTAGAAAATCGTAAAAGAAATCAAAACAACCGATTACGAAATTCGAATCTGATGTATAGAAACAAACATTGCAATGTCATCATTTCATGTAATTCGAGACCTGGTTTCTACGTACAATGCATGTAAAAATACACTGACAAATGTATGAAACAATGAAATTCTGTTTTTAAAATTTTATTTTGGACGTGGCAACGTAACAATCTTTGTTTTGACCTACTTACCATGGCATTTTATTGTAGCACTGCGTCACAAAATACCTACCATAGTAGCGCTACGTAATTTTTTTAACGGCCGCTAAGTTTTTCATCATTACGAGTATGATGAATCTACAGTACAACTTTCTAGAACATTTTATAGAAACATTCTAGAAACTAGAAAAGTGCTGAGTCATGCTTAGTTGTGAGTCTTCTAGAGAATTCTCTGATGATATAACATCTATATTTAGTAACTCGATTGTAAGACATAAATTTAGAATCCCAATCATATATGTGCAACTTGATGTCCATGTAAGTTAGTCTGTCAGTTGTAAGAGCAAGAGTTCAAGAGGTACTAAAAGATTAAAAGAGTCACTGAGAAGATTACTGGCTGGTTACTTTGATTCATGATCAAGTGTCAGTTTGTAACACGAGATTGGGAAAATCGCTGCCAACATTTGCTGGGAGCTAACCTTAACAAAGAGTTAAAGTTTTATCTACCTAACACTACAGAAAAAAGATAAGCACCGTCTCCAAGTGGCATTAGGATCGTATACGGATTTATCATTTCAATTATCCTAGTTTCAATAAAACAGACAAAATACTTTCTTATAATATTTGGTGATAGTCAATATAAATGACACTGCAATCCAATCAAAATTCTGGTGGTCTCTACATCTACATCTATTTCCCGTAATATCCCTAGGGGACATAACGCGGGTGTAACTCGATCTGTGGGAATTCGAACAACATTTTGTTCCTCTTTCCCTTCCTCGTTACTACTCAACCAACTATCTTTTTCATCCATACATCTTCTGAATTTGGTAAGGTTATCACTTAAGGGGCTGTTATCTTCAACATTATCAACCCCTTCTTCATCACTTTGTGGGTAAACTGATTATTGTAATGCGCCTTTGAGCATATCCATATGGAAAAGGCGCAATATAAATCTATCACTACTTTACAACCCCTAATTTTTGAGCAAATTGAAAACAATGATGTTAGCAAAGATTCCCTTACAGAGTTAGACTTTAATTATTGGACAAAAAAATATTGCTTTTACCATACTTGTGACATGTACTTGCACCCACCCCCGTTCACTGCTGTTTTTAAAGGCTTTCAAGAGATAAGAGATGGCATATTTCGAACATAGTTTCATTAGCAAGCAGAATTTTTTGCCTTGTGAATTCCCTCAACGGTTATGCATAGAAACGAAAGCTTTGAATATCGACTTTTCTGAACCAAATATACTAAATTCATAACTAAAAAATCAGCGTACTGATATGAATGTTTGCTTTACTCGCAAGGAACTTTAGAACCAATGACAAACAATATATGAAAGTAAGACCCAAGATGACAACATATAGGCATGCGTCGTAAATAAAGAGTGCTCTTTTAAAGAATCTTTTTTTCTTTTTTTATGTTTAAAAGTATGATAACTTGAACAGCTTTAATTTTGATTTGATAAAATCTAACAATCCTTAACATTAATTAGCACTATATGACTTTCTAATTGCTCAGTGTGCGAAGCAGACAGAATTACGATATTTTAGCGCCAAAAATCTTAGCTATTCTCTCTGCTTCAGCCGTTGACATTTGAGGATCATTCTTTTTCACTGCATTGTGAAAAAGTTCCCGCTTAGCAAACTCTGTGCTGAGTTTATGGCCTTGTTTCGTTTGTTTTTCAATTTTTCTTACTCTTTCAAGCAAACTAGAATGGACATCACCAAGACGGTCCCCTTGAATACCCGCAGTAGCACCCAATCTAATCGCTCTCATAGATTGCTCAAGCTGTTTCGTTGGCAAAAAAAAATTTGGAAAACTATGAGTTTCATCTCTCTGGTTGCCCGACGAGACGTTATCAGACAAAGGGACTTGCATTTCCTCCATATTTTCTCTCAAATATTCTCTTCCTGTTTTAGGTTTCAAGTCATCTGAACCATCTCTCTGAATACCAAAGTATTCACTTGATGGAACGTAGTTTTTTTCAGTCTCAATATCTGATATTTCGTCTAGTTTAAGATCAGTTGTTGTTTCCATTGGTGCAAAATTTACATCTGCTTTATTTTCAGTTTCCAGTTCGGTTTCAGGGTCGACCTTTGCATTACGTTCAGTTTCAACCTCACGAGTTAACTCACTACCGCAAGTATCCTTTGAATCTCCATCACTTCCTTTTTCCTGTATGGTTTCATAACCGTGTGATACACCTTTCTCTTCTTTTTCAGATACTAGTTTTGGATTATCACTCATAACTTCCGATTGATCAGACGGAAAGTCCAAGTTCGTAACATACCTTATGGCATTTATTACTTCGGAGTGGGCTGAGACAGATAAACGATCTGAAGGAATTTGAACATTTTGTTCCTCTTTCCCTTCCTCGTCACTGCTCAACCAGCTGTCTTCTTCATTCATATATCTTCTAAATTTCGCAAGGTTATCATTTAAGGAGCTGTTATCTTCAACATTATCAACTCCTTCTTCTTCACTGCTGCTACTAAAACTTCTTGACTCATTGTCAGGAATTTGTTCAGTTTCAATTGCGCCAGCACTTATGAAAGGCTGGGTAATGCTGGGCAGTGTGCTGAAAGTATGGCTAAACACTGTGCCCTCGGCTTTTGGTGACATACGATTTGAAGTTTCTTCAATATTTAAGCTTGTAGTATCATTCGAGTTTGCATGTATGCCCAGCTCAGCTCCTAAATTGGTCCTTAATCCCGATTCAGTAGTGTTATCTTCAAAACAAAGGTTGTCAGGAACGACAGTTTTCCCTGTCTTGATTCCAATACCATCGATGAAATGTTTGTTCTTATCATTTTCGTGGTTTATCTTTCCTTCTGTTGAACTGTTCGCAAATGATACTTTGTCAGAGAAGGAAACAGTTTGGGCTGCAGAAGGAGCATTCACTTCTGGATGGTGACAGTCTTCCGAGTTCAACCTTGCCTTAAGGCTTTCGTGTATCTGGTCAAGCTCTTTAATATTTCTCCTAGAATTGAAAGGGGTAACAATTATTGACTTTTTGACGAAAAACATTTACAATCTAGAGAAAAGTAATCAAAGAAAAGGAGAGAAGCTTATTTTTATTTTTCATGAAACAGGGAACAAACTTTGGTTAATTATGTAGGAGAGTCAACAGATATGACAGCTAATTAATATATAAAGTACCATAATTAACCATAATTAGTAATTTTATAGGCAGGGGGGCAATGGTAGTGTCATATTTTTCATCTGGTCGACGAGTTCAGTAGGAAAATACGCTCCTCATATAATAAAAAAATGCTTCAATACATAAACGTAATTATCGAGGTTATTAAATCGAAGTGTAAACGATTAATCTTTCTTGCAAATAAACCACATAAATTTACCTTGTTCAAATTACATGGATACACAGTTAGATGTAGAAAGAAGACTATGTGAACTCAACGAAAAGCTTTTCTTACATAAAAAACCAACAGGCCTTTAGCGCTTAGTCTTTGACTTACCTCAGCTGACTAAACAGAAAAGACTGAGAACAGGAAGCATCCGTTTGCTTTGTTTGCAAATCGGCTTCGTCGTTTAGCAGAACTGACCCACTACCTGAGCTTCTTGCTGATCTTAACTTGCGCAGAGTTTCCTCATGAGCTTCAATCTGATTGGATAATTCACCAAGTACCGAATCACAATGTGTAGAAAGGTCTTTCCGTTCATTGCCCATCTCACGATGTGACATAAATGAAGGGTTGTAGCCATGTGAAATACTAGGAAGATCCTAAAAATATCAAAACAAATTTTCCAGTTTTAATCAAGATAAAACCGAAAGTATGGAAGTATATGATGTAACCTTATGTGTTATTACGTACCATTCCCTGAGACCGAAAGGCTATCGATGATGTCACTAGTGTACGGATTGGTGAGACTGCGATCACAGGTGAAACTCCAACCTAAAGCAACAAAGCGATAAACCATTATGGTGCTGAATTTGTAAACACGGTTACTTGGCAGCGACGTCGGGCTATTACCAACTGAGCTTTGAAACCGCGGCTATTTGGATCGTAACGTAAACGGTGTATATGACCGGGAAGATAGTTTACAATGTTGTTAGTAAATAACCGCGGTGCTAACTTAATCACAGTAATCGTTGAACACATTTCAACTGCATTGACGGATCCACTAATATTTACTTGCTTCCATCAGCTGTTCATGATATCATGGCTCTTGTTGGTAAAAGGGCTACACTGATAAAATCCCAGGAGGCCTTGCAAGGGTTTGAATCCCGTGAGGCCATGCAAGGGTTTGAATCAATTTGCGTACATAACCGTGAAGGTCGTTGTAGTTTTAAATAAAACGATTGTTTTCAACAGAGTATTCGAAACTTCCATCTATTATCATTTTTATTTTATTTTTTTCATTTTCTCAACTGGCGAACAATCACTTATGACAATAATTAGTATTGATTGGTATTACCTCTCCTTGTCATCAATTTTAAAGACAATCAAGCATCAAAACTGATTTTTTTAAAAAAAATGCACGGTGTTAAGAATAATGTTAATCTCAAAATACAAAAAGGAAACATGCAGCAGCCAATTTGCTTTTTTATTTCAACTCAAGACATATTTCTTGCCTTTATTTGGCCTCTTGTTTCACCGCTAACACCAACAATGTTGTACCAACCGACAAGTTGTCGCATACCAGCTTTAAGAGGAGAAATGTCAACACTGGCACAACCAATTACTTTATCACCAGTAGGAAGACTACAACCATTGCTCTCATCTTCCTCTTTCGATAAACTCGGGAGACCTGTTTGCTCTTCAAAGAACAATGAATGTTTTTAGATTAACAATAATGAGAAAAAAATATAATACAAATACGTAAAACTGTCCGCTTCAACACGCTCTAACGGACAATTCAATGCTCTTTTCGGTTGAACAAAAAAAGGCCCCGACTTATTTCTTTCGAGTGATTGAAGCGTTGGGCTTGAGTTGGTCCGGCCGGGAATTACGAAAAGTCAACTAAACATATTATACCAGGAATTCTTACTCATACCGCCGCCTGGTTACCCTAGTTGGTAAGGTCCCAGTCTATCGAGCGGGAGGCTCGGGTTCGATTCCCGGCCGGACCAACACTTGGGGTCTTAAAATAATTAAGGAGAAGGTGCCGCCTTTGTTCTAACATCTAAAAATGGTTAGACCTTCACGTCTTCTCGGATAAGGACGTTAAACCGTAGGCCCTCGGAGACCTTCTCGCATGGGTCTTCGTGACCTTTCAAGGCTCTCCGTCCACCTAAGAGTGGTAAATTTGACAAAATAAAAAAAAAAATATTAACAATGGAATACCTTCTCTTTGCGATTCAGGTCTATGCCATACTTTAAACACTATATTCTGCGGAGAAATAGTATATTTCTTTGTTAAGTATCTCTTGAGCCACAATTGACTAATTAAGGGATTTCAAATGGATATGATAAAAGCACCTAAAAGTAACAGTTTACTTCATACCTGTCTTGTTAGCATGTCATAACGAAATCTTTCTAGTTTCTGATACTCCCAAACTGGATTTATGGACGAATGCACAATTGAAGTACAAATAGGGGAAACGGATGTTGGCAGCTGGTAAGAGACGAAGGTGTTGGGTTTATCCCTGTTGAGACACTTGTTATTTAATATTCACTAACAATGTCTTTATACTACAAATGGCTATAACAAAAGTTTCGTCAACTTTGAGTTGTTTAAGTGACTGGTACAAGCTGTCGATCATGTGATAACAAGCCACAACTAGATTTTTTTATTCGTGTTTTATTTTACTTGGTTTGTTAACTTACTTCCTTGTCTGCTTGTTCGTTAAGTTACAGAATCTCCGTCCGATCCCTTGATCCTTTTACTACCTCCTGCTCCACATTCTCTTACTTCCTTCTCCTATTCTTCATCTTTCTTCCTCCTGCTACTTCTCCTCCCCTTACTTCCTCCGACCCCTCCTCCTTCTTTTACCTCTTCCTCTTTCTCCTGCTCCTCCTCCTTTTCCTTTCTCCTACTGCTGATCTTCTTCTTACTTCCTCCTACCCCTCCTACTTCTTTTACCCCTTCTTCCTGCTCATCCTCCTTCCTCCTACTGCTGATCTTCTTCTTACCTCACCCTCCTTCTTCTCTTACTTTTTCCTACCAATCGCCTTCCTCTTACTTCCTCCTCCACTAGCTACCTCTTCATAATCCAACTCAAAGTTGGTTTGCTTATAAAGAAGAAACGTTTACTTAACTGTAACACGATAATAAGCTGTTTAAACAAATAAACTCAACGAACAACACATCTTAAAAGACCTGCTGCCTGAAAAAAGAACTAGACCTCTAGGAAACCGTAAACAAAATTTTATAGTACCTTATGTCAAGACGAAGAGGTTTAAACAGTGTTTTATAAATAGATGCCTGTTTAAGTAATTGTAAACAAATCTAGTCTTTTTAATTATTTATATTTGTATTTATATTAATGTTATAAATTATTTATGTACTTCTTAACACATATGCAAAAATTCACGTTTGATGAATTTTATCAATAAAGGTGATATTATTACTATTATTATTAAAAATCGTTAAAAAATATATCACCATACTAGTAGCAATCTAAACTAGTGAGGAAAGTTTACATACTTGTTTCCTTTGGCGTCAGTTACTAGTGGTAGATGAAGGGCCTGATCTATTGTGATATGTGCAGGGAAACTATCCTTGTCACTGCTATCATCATCAGTACGGTGTTTGTTGTCAGAAATTTCATCGATCTGATCATGCGCAGTGCTGGTAGTAGCTGTGACGTCAGCTTCATAGTCATTTGACGATGCAGTGCTTTCGCTGCCTTCAGAAGATTTGTCAGAGTCGGACAATACTGAGAGAGTGTCTTGGTCCTAATATCACAAACATATGACAATTACTCTAACTACTAACTATCCTACTAACAAACTCTTTGTTAGCCTAAACTGCAATTACCAGTTAAACAAGGGTCTTGAGTCTTGTACCATTTTTGGACAAATTGATCAATCCAGCTGACAAACAAGAAATGTGTAATTTTCGTTTCCTAAAAATAAACTGCTAATAAGCCAAAGACCTATATCTAACGTTTCGCACCTTCATGGTTTATCAACTTTAAGTTACTAGTAGTGAGGAATATTGACACATTTTTAACGGCCATCAACACGTAACTGGCTCACTATAATTTACCTAGCTTCAGAGATTAGTGCTTGGTTTCTATAACCTGTCTTAGCGCCTGTTTTAATGGTTATAATTTATCTTATATACTTCTTTGTCATCCATTAAGAAGGAATCCTAGTGTTCGAATAGATTTGACTCACAACATGTCACCGAAAATCCCTCTGTCTCAATATTAACCTTATCTGTTTGCCAGGGGGGCGATGATGAGCCAGGTTTAGCCACAAACAATTGTAAGTGAACACAGGCGCCGTCCATTTGCTGTGCCCCAGTTTTCATGAGAGGAAATACCCCGCTGAAACAAAAACGTAATTGATGATATACGAAAAAAAATAGTTCCGTACCAGAAGCTCTTACTTTTGATCTACTACATCTAAAGACTGGACTGAAGACAAAAAATTATATTGGAACTTGAGTGATTCTAAAAGATGTGATTTTAATGTAAATTCATTTTGGTTGTTGACAAAAAACATCTTGTGTACACCAGCGAGATTTTCCTTTCCTATTAACTTGTACTTTACTTTCCTGTACACTTTGCCCCATGAATATCAACCGTGAAACTGAAAAGGACAACTAGGTTTATAAACTTACTTAAAGTACATTGGTAAACTAAAGGGAAGATAAAGGAACAATTTTTAAAAGTCAAATGTCGAAGCAAAAAGAAGGTATGAAAATGCTCCACATATGACTGACTTTTGACTTTTTGGTTTTTATCTAACTGTACAAAGACAAAATTGAATTTTAGCCAGCATCATTTACTTATGGGAGATCACTCGCTCTCGTTACAGCTCTGTTTACATAAGATATATTGAAATCATTTCCTAGAAGTTACCAAACTACATAAAAACTTTGTTCACCTTAACTGAAGTTGCTTCTTTGTTCTTTGTTCCAACATGGGGGACATATCAACAAAGGTTGCACCAACCAAACGGTCTCTCTTTCTTGGTAGATTGGACCTGCCTTCACTACTCTTGGACTCAGTCTTTTGACTCAACCAAATCTGCACCTCAAGCAACTCTTCACGAATGTACCACACTAAAGAAGCACTCTCCGTGACCCTGAACCGTTGACTATGGTTAAGCTCACAAAGATATTTCTTGTCATCAAACTTACGCAGTTTATTTAGACCAGAGCACACCGCACCTAGGGCATAAGGTCACAATCACTACTATTCATTTATTCTACCTCTGTTCGTTTTAATATCTAGAAACTATATGATTGGTGTTAAATTTTGTGATCTGATTGGCTGAACGATCATTAGGCTTCAAAAGTCCAAACTTAGCAAAAGAAGTTATTTTTCCCAACTAAATCTTTATTTAATCGGTATAAACTTTATTTCCTTTTTATCTAACGGGTTAGGTGGGAGTAAAAAAAGTGCAACCTTTTGACTTGACCACTGGGCTACAGACAGGTTGTCCATTCGTCCGCGGAGTCTGTTTTTTCAATAATACTCGGAAATTTGTAGATTAATACAAAGGCAATGGACTTTTCATAAGGTTAACTACACTTAAATTC
Source organism: Isaurus tuberculatus (assembly GCA_025447995.2). Classification (NCBI taxonomy): domain Eukaryota; kingdom Metazoa; phylum Cnidaria; class Anthozoa; order Zoantharia; family Zoanthidae; genus Isaurus; species Isaurus tuberculatus. The sequence goes on from JAOEHV020049904.1 coordinate 37,470, forward strand.
TTTATAACTAGGAAGGTGACATCTTTGTTAAAGTAGGTTCCATTAAAGAAAAATATGAAGGTAAAAGAATATAGATAAAAGTTTGTAAGATTTAGGATATTCAATTATTTTGTTAACAAGTATTTGTACAGCTAGATTAAATTAGATAAATTCTGAGTGAACGGTACAGTGCTTGTTTACCATTTTTATGTTCCGCAGAATCTCTAATGTAACGTTTTTAATGAACAAAAACTTAATAAAGACGTCTCAGGAAAAGTACTAATTACTATGTTTCTTCAACCTACTTTTTTCGTAAAATTTGCACCTAGAATATGCCACAAAGACTTTTCTTAGTTTCTTAGATGCTTCAACTCTCTCCAACAGAGACAGTGGTATCCACGCTTTATTTACGTTCAAATGAATTTCAACCTCTGTGTTGTAACTTGAGTGAGACGAATGATGGTTTCTAACGACCAAAAGCTTCTCATCATCAGACTCCATCCCAGGTAGTGGCGACCAGCCCATACTACAGGACCTGTTGATGATTCTCGATCTCTCCTCTGCCTCTGTAAATTTTATGGCGAGTTCAAGTCCTCCTAAAGCTGTGCATCCATCATTGAGCTTGGGAGTCTGACAATGACTTGCTGTGTCTCGGTAGAGGGGCTGCCATCCTCTGATACCTGGACCAAAGAAAAGCAAATTTCTCAACTATACATGTGGAGTTTTGATATAATGTGCTGCTTAGAGGGAATTTTAAACGTTGAGTTGCAATTTTGGTGAAGAACAAACTTGAACAAACTTGTTTCAGCGTATCTGTATAAATCAGGACTTGCAGTTTGTTTGAGGAACAACCTGTTGTACATCAATGTATCCGTCAACAAGGGAGTCAAACACTTTCATCTGCAGTGGAACCCAGATACAACGATCATCGATATAACGATATTCCCAACCATATCATGTGTTATACCATATTGTTATACCAAGAGTTTCCATATAATGATTCCTTGATACAACGGTATAATTTCATTGCTCCCTTGTTATTTTGTTATATCGGGCTCCACTGTACTTAACACTTAGAAAGCCAGTGATAAGCATCAGCTTAAGAGTCTAGGAAGATTTTTTTAAAAAAAATATCAAAGGTATTCAGCACTGTTTAATAATAATAACAATAATAGTGTTAAATAATCGGCAATAATTTTTTAATGGTAATTACCAACTTCTTGATATTAGATTTTGTATCAGTAAGAACTTTGGAGGAAATACTGTAAATCATGGAAATTAAAACAGACGATCCTTGCATATCAGGAATCTAACAATTACTGAAAATATTTTATATCTTATTTAAACCACATTAGACATATAGCGAAGCCTTTGGCGAGTTGTTACATGATTAACTAAAATTCTAATATTGGTACATTTTATTCTTAAACGAGACATTCAGCTCTGTCAACGGACGGGGAGTCAAATACCTATTAGAAGTACAAAACCCAAGTTTAACAACCATTTGGTTAAGCATAGCTCAAGTTAGGCAAGGTAACACTACAACTCTGAGTAATCTGTCGTTACCTGTTCTGTTGGTAAGAAGTTTAATCAAAGGAACTTTAGTTACTCCTAACAAGACATCCTTTGTCCTTCTAGTGCTGCTCAAATCCTGAGGTGGATTTCTGACAGCCTCATGCCTAAAATCAAGACGGTTTAACTTCAATCAATGATGCTACTCTAGCTCAAATTATTCACGGTTAATGATTCCATAAATTGAAAATCAAACTAATACCCACCTTAAATTATGTAAAACTGAGCTGACAATATAATTGCTGTGGTTGTTTAGACAAAATGCATGCTCTCATTCTTCACATAAACATATTTTTGAATTTTGCTACAGGATATGTTCGACTAAAAAAGCAAGTTAACGTTTGTCTTAAAGGACGTTATTGGACTTCAAAAAACGTGAGTAATTGTGTGCGTTTCACCACAAGATACATGAAAAACAAGTTCAGTTTTACGAGTCTGACTAGAAAGACTTCTATATTATATCAAGAAAGTAAATATATTGGGCACGCTAGCCCTTTCACTGCTCCAGCCTGATAACGCTTGACGACCCGTAGACATGTAGATCGCTAGTCATCAAGTGTTTCATTATAATCTTGAATAAATGATTTTTACTAACCAAACCTCAAACACAGCTTCCGTGGTTTCCATCATCTCTGCTAGACTACATGTACCCTCGTCACCATCTTCACGAAAAATCATAGGCAGCAAAAATTCCGCGTGGTGAGTAAACTCTGGTGCAAAAGTTCTGGCAACAGTTCTGGTTCTGCTTTCGAGACGCCTACCAAACGGCATTTTGACCACAGCAAAAGCATTGACACCAACGTCTGCAGGGTACACCATGTTTGTGTTATGTGATGATGCGTCACTCGCAGCTGTCTGTAAAGATTCGGGGAGAGAAAACGAACTATAAAATTATCCACATAATAAAACCTTACACAGGAAGCTATCATTCTAAGTAATTTAAAAAAAGGAAAAACAAAAAATTTTCAAGAGATCCCTGAAGTTAAAATGTTTGACTTTTTCAGTGAGACCCGGTACCCAACTTTGCATACATAAAATCGTAAATGAATAAAATACTTTTTCTAGTTAACAGTAGTTTGGGTTGTGCAGTCCTACTTTCATAAAAAAGTATAATGTATATGAATGTGGAGCAAGTCATGGCGTCAATATCCCTGGAGAATTACTTCAGTAGGTAATTATTTGGTGTATGGGTTCTAAAGTTCAGGTTACGTGTATGTAGATATTCCCAAACATGGGCTTTAATTTTCAGACTTTGCCAAGAATTTTCAGAAAACCGAATACATTGTCTGATTATTTAAACTTTGCACTAACCCTGAAAACAAAGCAAACATAGGAATTAGGCAACAGGAACTAAGGAACAGCAGCCTTTAAAAACATCAAGAGACAGGAGCCGCTCTCTTAGAGCATCCATATATCAATTGCAAAGTTCCAAAAATGGTCAGTAAAAGGCGCACTTTTGCATGACTTGCTAGATACAAGAGTTTTTGTTCTGTAACGGGCGGACTGAAAGTAAAAATAGATCTGCCTGTTATCAAATTGAGGTCAAAACCACTATAGTAAGACGGCACTTCTGTTAAGAAGTTATTACATTTTAAAGATCAATTAAATTGAATTTGATACCTTCAGGCCGCAGGCACGCAAAATGTCTACTGCAACACAAACGTGGTCCTCCTGTGCAGCATTTGCAAACCTTGAATCTGAAAATGATGTTTTCTTGTACTTAAAGTTTAAGTCTAGCAGACCTGTGTCTAGTGATCGTGTCTGTGTAGAAGTGCCTCCGTCAATGATTGGTACAGCCATCAAAGATAAGGAAAATGTTTGGTTACTTGACTCGCCTTGTTTTTGCATTGTAACCATAGCACACAACTTTGCTAGTGGCAAGGAGGCCTGCAATGTGTCATAATTGTACGTCATGTCTTCGCATAATCATCCTGACTGTCTAGATACTTGTTACGTTGGTTAATTATATTTTGGTCATGAGACAAATAAGTCATTCTCTCCTGCAAGCTTCTGGTCCACATCTTCATTGAACTCGTAAATTTTAACACACTGGAATAGGAAACTCTGATAAAGAAAACTATTTTATAAGGCAACATGAACAAACCAATTTAACTCAGAGAAAACCGTTCGAGCTACTTTTGAAAACTATTAATACTTAACATCATATTCAGTTTATTCTCCAAAGCCGAAAAGAATAAGCATCGCTAAATATAGATGCAAAATAACTTGAGCATGTTTTAAGTTTGGTTTTCAGGTAACTTTTAGTGTTTGAATGAGAAGTAGTAATGAAAGACCAATTCTTGGCCAAGCCCATATTTGCGTATGAATATGTAAATTATTAACTAGAATCGGTCTTTCACTACTACTTGAGATTTAATTCACTTTTATTTTTTTTATTCAGCCCCCTTTTAAGCTTCTTTTTGCCAGCATTACTGATTTGCTATCTACCTTTTACCAATCCTATTTTCAATTTTAAGTGTTGTTCATTTAACCTGCCTCCTATATTTATTAATCTAGTAAGCAACTGTTTCTACAAGCCACTAAGACTATGTTGGTAACAGGCAATTTCCCTTCAAATCTATAAAAAATATAATAGTAACCCTGAATGTTAGCAGCCGACGACAGCTGTTCTCACAGAATTAATCAACATTTGTTAGAACTGAAAGCTCCTGGGATGTTGATGGGAAGCATAACACCCTAACTTTATTTCGGGAACCCGAGGCTATTCGTTAGCTACAAACTTTTCATAAGATACCTTTGCAACAAGTTGATCTCTGACGTTAGGATAATAGAACCTCCTCCAGAGTTCAAAGGTCATGACACCTGACCTCGTGCCATGTTGTGTATTAACCCATGAGCCACTAAAGGCAGCCAAAAGGTGTTTCTGTACTGGAACACCAGCTGGTAAGACAAATGTGTGTCTAGCAACATCATGGAACGATGGATCCGGAACACAGAGTGTTGTTGACGTGCGATGAGTATGGAGACGCGGCAAATCTAAAACAAGACAAAGCATCATCCTTAGTTACAACACTAAATACTACTCCTCTTTCTTTAGAAGTACTACTTTACCCAAGAGCGGTATTGATCCGACCTCATACTAAAATCTTTAAAATACATCCAAGGTACAGAATCCTTGGATATAAAGATGAAGAACTCGAAAACAACCACAGGTTAGCAGAAAAAGTGAGCCAGCAAATATTTTATTCGAACAGCAGTCTACACTCCACACAACAGCACAGTCATTGTCTCTCTGTAGGAATAATTTTATCCAACACGAGGCTCTAAAATACTTCGAGTCTTAAAACTTCCGTTACATTTTCTGTCACTATTCTTGACCAATTATTGAAAAGCTAATATCATTACTACTTTCTATACCCAAAGAAAAGGTTGATTGGTCGAATCCCGCTACGTTGCAACCGTTTCACTAAAAAGAAATTTATTGTTGACTGATGAATTCAGTTGTATAATGCTAAACCAAAATCATCGTTGGTCGCTGAATAGTTGCAAGAACAACAACCATGATGAAGAAACAAATATAAGGTGTCAAACAATAGTACTTGTATATAGCCTTAAACCCAGGACAGGAGTACTCCCGGATCACTCGAGTTACCAAAAATAGCGTGTGAATGGTAGAGTGATTCAGAATATTCCAGGGGTAGAAAGCACAAAACCATTAATTGCATTGTTTTTGTCGGCCATATTATTCAAATTGTACCATACTGTTGCAATGGCAACGAGTTATCTCAGGCGTCGCAAGTGTAAACGCGATCTCAGGTATTTCGAGTGATCTCGGGTAACTCGAAAACCGCTAAGTGAGAACGGTTTCCAGGATCGACCCGGGAATGCTCTGAGATAACTTGAGTAAGTATAAACAGGATTTTAGACCTCCAGGGCCCAGTTGTTCAAAGGCTGATTAGCACTAACCCAGGGTTAAGCTATTAATCCATGCCAGTGTTTCTTACGAACCATAAACTTGCTTAGCTTGGAAATTTTGGGTTAACATAGGTTTAGCATTGGAAATTCTAAGCAGTGATCATGAACAAAGAAAATCTTTCATTGTAAAGAGATTTCTGTTTAAGTTTTGCCTTAACCCTGGGTTAAAATTAACAAGCTTTTGAACAACCCAGCCCAGGACGAAAGAACTACACGTCTGTATCCAATGAGGCTAAAGGCCAAATTGGGCTGATTACCGAGAGTTCGTGAGGGTGAAAGAGCTATTTTTTTATTATCACTTAAATAATCAGACAAACTGGATTTAATAAAATAAAGAAATACTAGTTGAAAATCTTTTCCTTATGGGAGAAACGCTTTTTTTCACTACCATGTGAAACACCGGAAATAGACCCATAATATAGTAGCCAATCAGAAATGGCAAAAGTCCACTAGTAGAGTGATACTATTAGAATGTAGTCTAACCATCAAAGTCCTTTTCGTCCATTGGTTGATCTGTCTGACGCGGAAAATGATACTGCACAAAACAGTCCGTTTCTCCATATACGGTACTTCCAAATATGGAAAGTCCACGAATATCTTCAACTGTAATCTCAAACTGGTGTTCAACTAGACCAAAAACGAAAAACACAATAACTTAACACAGGTGCTGAAGTATATTTGAAGGCCATACGAACCTCTGTACACACGCTAAGTTAAATTCATTCTTTAAAAAACCTTTCAGTCTGGCGCTTACACGGTTTCTGTAGTGCTAAGTGGATGAGAACCTTTGAATCATTGGACCGGAAACTATTCCATTACAAGTCACCTCCCAGCCGAAGCTGGTACTCATTTATCTACGTCGTAAGGATGGAAAGCTGAGTAAGCTTTGGCAGAAAAGAAGGTCACACAAATGTTCAAATTTCGGCAGGGCCACAAACACAGGACGAACGTGGTTGGCGAGGCAGAGATCTTACCAACTAAACCAACCATCCCGCCTTAAATATATAGAGGTTAAAGAAACTAATTTTATGAAATTCAACAAAAAGTTTAAGCAATTTTTGTATGGAAATGGAAATGAAAAATGAAAAAAAGGATTGAGGAAATAGAAAACTACACGATCTTAAAATTTGGAAAGAACAGAAACAATTTTATAAAGAATTAAAGGCAAACATACATAGTCTGAAGCATAAAGCCAAAATAAATAAAACGGAAGGTTGTACAGCATCTGTTATTCACCCATTCCACCAGAGCGGACTCGTGTTTGAATCCTGGGCTTCTGTAGCCGATTGAGATCGGTCAATTTCAATTGTACTCTGAGGGTTTTATTCGGATTCTTTGATTATCCTTCCTCCCAGAATAAACATCAGCACATATGAAATGGTTGTTTTATGAGATGACTTGAATTTAGTGTCTGTTTCATTTCACTTTAACACTTTACTTGATTTAAATAAATTACTTGTACCTATTTCCATGCCACGATTTCCACGTTCTTCATTTTTTGTGGTCTCCCCCTTACTTCTGTACGATAAATAGATGAGAGTTAGATGCAATTTATTTTAAGACTAATCACTGCAGCATCCAACGGTCTCAGACACAAAAACATATTTGGTAATAAACATGAAACAATCTATCCAGATTTAGGTAGTACAAATGATATACTCATCATTTGAATTCAGCAGTTTAATTACCTATAAACATCCAAACGATGTTCTGGTCGATGTGAATATCTCTCCTCACTTTCACCTTCAGTTTTCAGTAACTGCAATGCAGAAACCTAACAAAAAAAGAATTGAGATATCTATTTGAACTGTCGCCAAAGCGTTTACTTTTTATTTTTTATCTAATACCTGCATGAGTTTACAGACTAAACTAAAAATGGTTACTACAGATTGACCACTTGATATCTCCTACTGAAAGTGATAACATCGAACCATAAACAAAACCACGTGATTTAATCAACACTAAGTTGAAATGATAAATCATTGCTGTGAGTCAAAGGTGACGTTTTGAGCGTAAGCCCTTCGTCAGTAAAACAGAAACCTCAGCTTCATTCCTACTTCACTCAAGGGGATGATTTACATCACTTTTTTATTTACTCGCCGGCGCCGTCAGTAGTTTTTGATTCATTAATTACACAAGCAATGTGAAATGTTTGTGACAATTGTGTTTGACAAGCTACTCTAACTATTCACTCAAGAGTTAAAACAGTAATGGACCATAATAAAGGTACAATGCGCGTTACGGAGGACAATTAGACGTATTCGTTAATAATTATCTTTGAAGGAATACTCTAACCATGCAAAGAAACGGTTGTGAAGAGATATAGATGCCAACGATTTGACTTGACTTGATTTTATTAGACAAATTAAACAAATAAATGGTTAAGATGTTGCTGATACTGCAGATACCATAGCTAATCTAGACGGGCGATAACAGTATATAATATCGCATAGGAAAACCACCTGTGTTGCTTCGGCAAATTAGCCAAAACAAAAAACCTTCAACTAGTACAATGATACCTGTTCCATTGTCCCCATGGCTAGAAGAACTTTCAGTTGGCCGTGAACAGTTCCTGTAAATGGACTGGTGATACTGCTCCAACTATCCACGGCAATAACTGGGTACTGGGGGATAAAGGGATGTAGCAGTATTGTCTGATAAGGGAAACACTAATACTTGCTAGTCAGACTATCGCTTAGCATAAATTGCCGTATTCACAAGCAAATCTCGGATGTAAGAATAAAAGGAATATTTTTTCAAGGAAAACGGTAAACGTTTGGTAACTTATCGCACCCCACTATCTACTAATATTTGCTAACCACCAAATTCAACACTATGTCTATGGTGTTGACAGAAGCTAGAACGACAAATGCATCTCTATTTAAACCTAAAATTCTACTTTTCACGAGTGCCATGTACATTACGTTATATTATAGCTTTTGAAGATGCTTCAACCTCCTTCAAATTTACTCAGAAACTTAGTATACTGCAAAAAGAAGACCATCATCAAACTTGATATATGATTTGAAAGAGTTATTTATTTTTGGTTTCTCTAAATGAGTGGGTCTAATAGTACCCTCGAAATAAAATATTACCGTTTATACAGTTTTGAGCGGTGATATTATTGTTTAAGATTATTGTATTACAAACCTTTGATTTCATTAGCGTTTTCATTACCCTTGGATCTCTGAACGACAAGTAAAAGTGATGCAACGGTAACTTGACCAAACCTACGAGCTAAAGTTGCAAAACGTTTTTTCGTATATTTAAGATAAAGTATAACAGGAACTTCATCATTATCATTATCATTATCATTGTCATCACCATCAAAACCGCCAACATAGTCATCGCCATCAACACTATAATAACCAATAACATCACCGCGTCCCTGGTATCAACATTTTTATCATCATCAACACTACCAACATCATCATCGCCACTACCAACATCATCATCGCCACTATCAGCACTACCATGCAACATCATCATCGCCACTATCAGCACTACCAACTCATCATCGCCACTATCAGCACTACCAACTCATCATCGCCACTATCAGCACTACCAACATCCTCATCGCCACTATCAGCACTACCAACATCATTATCGCCACTATCAGCACTACCAACTCATCATCGCCACTATCAGCACTACCAATTCATCATCGCCACTATCAGCACTACCAACATCATCATCGCCACTATCAGCACTTACCAACATCATCATCGCCACCATCAACACTACCAACATCATCATCGCCACCATCACAATAATTACAAATCGCAATCATAGTGTCACTCTTGCCATCATTATCGTCATCATCATCATCGTCGTCGTCGTCATCGTTGTCTTCATCATCATCAAATAGCTTCTCACCTTATCATCTTTCGGAGGTGTTGATTTATCAAGAACCTCGATCACCATAAAGTTATTACAAGCTCTCTGAAGGAACGTTGGAGTAAGAAGAACTGGTACAATCTGGAACAATTCAGTGGAGCAGTGTTTTAGTAACGAAAAGTTATCTAGACAGTGGTCATCACTTAGAACAAATTCCAATTCACGTAAGATCTCAAGACTTACCTGCTTGAAGCCAAACTGTGGAGTAACAGTACCCCAGCACACCTGGGACCTTGAAGTGTCTTCACTCCAAAACATGCGACAAACTAGATATGGATTGCTACCTAAAGAGGTCATCATTTTCTGATTACCACTGTCTTGAATGGCGATATTTTTGCCTTCAGGAATCCACAACAGAGTGTGTAAGAGAACCGCATCACTAGTATGATCCACAAACGGTTGTGGAGATAACTCTGTTTCTTTTTTGTTCAATGATGATTGTCTCTTTCCTGTGGAATGGTGTTTTGCGATTTCTATCCGCTTTAATGATTGTGTAGAATTTGAGCTGATTACAGTTGATGGTGGTCCTACAATTGGACCTTCCTTTAACTTTGAAGTAGCAGGAAGAGGAGGCTTGGCGGTGTGGCCTGGTGATATATGAACTGGTGTTCCATCCGCTAGAAGTCCTACTTCCACCTAATAACATACAACAGGTTTTCTTGTTTTTAATCTTACAAGTTATTCTACAATGAAAACAATGTGTTATTGAAACGGCAAACATGTGCACTCGGTCGGTATGCAGATATACACCATACAAATTTCTTAAACATCACCACAAGAGATCGTCTTTAAACATTAACTACCATTCATTACTCGTTCAAAACACTTGTCGACTTCTGATTAGCCTTAAGCTCATGGTTAGATCTTCACATTACGCACGTTGTTGAAAAATTTGAGTGTTTAAGAGCAAAAATCGCGTGGCTGATAACCCCTTAGAATGCAAAGTTTTTGATACATATTTTTGTCATTGAAAAATTGTTAAAGCTTGTGTCAGTAAGTACAATGAAGGCACGCAGGAGTGGTAAACATGTTTGACTCACTGTCGTACCATTAATGCACCAACAGTACATGATTGATCTTGATGATTGTTAAGAGAAGTAGGAGGGTCGTACGCAGTTGAAGACGATCCAGATCTTTGAGTTCCACTCAATACATCTGCTTCAACCTTCACATCCACACTCGATCTGTGACACAACGATGCTGACTGTAACACCAATCGTAAAGGAAGGACTGCCTGACCAATCAGCGATGGCTGAAAAGTAGATATCTTATTAGTAATGACTAATAACCCAGCTTGAATTGCTTATGAATGTTTTACAAGAGGTTGACAAACAGTGTCAAAACATTCATCACTTTGTTTTAGAACTTACAGTTCTTTGTCCTGAAACTCTGTGAAATATTTTAAAAACGAGCTGCTTGTTCCACCAATAGTTAACAACGGATGAGTTAAACAGCACTGGGAAAACACAGTGATGGGTGAACTGCACAGCTGAAAGTGAACATGGACATTTAGAAGATAAAACAAATCCAAGGTAATAAGGTAATCTACTAGCATCATTGTTTAAAATAAATGCAAATTATTCCTAAAAGAAAAGCAAATATTCAACAAATCAATGACTTTGAAGTTGGATGTTCTAGTTCTTGGTGCTATCGAGGTTTCCACTGAAAATCTTTAGTTGAACTTTTGTTTTCTAATTTACTATTCAACCTGCCTAGATTAGCGTAGCAATTTGCAGGTTGATGGATTTTTGTATTTATATAAAAGAACAATAAGTAATAAACTTGAACTTGAACTTCTACAAAGAATATCTTATGAATGTTATAAGTTCCAAGGTTTCAAGAATCGTTTTTATTAACAAAACTGATCTAGATTTTAGATCACGAATAAACAAAACACAAAAAACAGAAAAAGAACACAAAGAGACGTGTAATCACTCAGCTGTACAGTTTTAATTAAAATTAGTGTAAGTGAACTTAGCAACCTTTATCAAGCACTTTCTTTGAAGCAACTCTAGTGACTTCTGTTGCCAAGGCAATACGCCTCTCCTTATCCTTGGATGACGTCACAACTGGAAAATGATACTCAACAAAATACGTCCTATTTTATTGGCAACAACAAACACGTTCTGATTAGTTTCAGTGGGCTTAACAACAAAGTGATACACGTTAGTGGGGGGAGGGGTGGAAGGCAACTTTAGGAGATTGAAGAACTGGAAAGTTATAGTTTAATGAAAAGGAAGAAATTGGAAGGGAACCTGGAGAATAAAAGCAAAGGGAAGACAAAACAAAAATAATGGTAGCAAACTTAATAAAAGGCGCTCAAAGAGCACATGTGGTCACTCCAATTTTCACAACTATCACCATTTCTTAGACCAAGTAAAAAGAAAATTAGATGTTTCTCGTCCCTGCCCGCTTCCTTTTTTGCTGCCGCCTCCT